>WBMV01001910.1:1104356-1173480 GCA_013396655.1 Campylorhamphus procurvoides
GGGGTTCCATCCCTGGGACTCCATCCCTGGGGTTCCATCCCTGGGGCTCCAGCCACGGCCCCGGGCAGGGCCGGCCCGGCAGCACCGGGGGCTACACGGGCGGCCGCGGCCCATTCCGGGGGCGGGGGGCAGCACACGTTGCACGGCTGTGAAGTGAGGCCTGGGCCGGGGAAGGGGACGGGCTGAGCCCCGCCGAGGAGCGGGCGATGGTGCGGCCGGCGTGCCCGGGAAGCGGCAGCCGAAGGCGGGGCCCGGAGAGCGCTTCCCGAGTGGGGATTCCCTGCGAGCAGGGGGAGCAGGATGAGCAGGAGGCGAAGGAGGAGGAGGAGGCGGCGGGCAGAGCAAAGACGCACCTTCCCCAGCAGATCAGAGCGCTGGCTCCCGGCCTGCCGCGGACGGGGCAGGAGGAGGGGCCCCATGGCGGGGGCGGGCCCGGCCCGGCGGGGCCTGCGGCGGTGCCAGGGCGGGGTGGGCCCGAAACTCACCGAGAATTGCCTCACCTGCCGGGGCAGGGACACCCTGGGAGCACCCCAAAACTCACCCAGCATCGCCTGCCCTGCCAGTATGAGAAATAAAAAACGTGGGTTTATTACAAGCAAATGGTTCATTAACTTAGGAATTACTTTTTTAGGCACACCGCGAAAGCTGCAAGGTACCAGATGCTATCTGGAGCTGGTGCCAGGGACAATTTGCGTTCGGGAATAGGGAATTATGAAAGTAAAGACATGGCCAAAACAAGCCCTCGCCATGTGGAAGGTCCTTTGTGTGCAGAGGAAAGTGGTCATTGACCAGCAGACCCCGTCTCCCTGCACAGGGGGGCACACCAAACCCAGCCAGGACAAGAGGCCCCCTCCTCTCATGATGGTAACAAGGCCGGACTCTTGGGACATATAAAAAGCATGATTTTTAAGGTGGGGGTGAGCTTTTCGGACCTTCGTGGCCTGAGCACCCAGCGGGTGCTGAAATAGAAACTTTCTTTGTCTGCTAAACTTCTTTATCTCACAGATATTTGTATCTTCTCTAAATTGAATAAAAGAGATTTTTCTCATACCAGGGCAGTGACACCCTCGGAGCGAGGGCAATGAGGGTGATGAACCCTGCCACAGGCTGCCCAGAGAAGTTGTGGATGCCCCATCCCTTGTAGGGTTCAAGGCCAGGGTGGATGGGGCTCAGAGCAACATGGTTGAGTGGAAGGTGTCCCAGCCTATGGCATGGGGTTGGAACGAGATGGTCTTTAAGGTCCCTTCCAACCCAAACCATTCTATGATGACTTCTACGACTGTGCTTTTATAGGCAGGTGTGAGTGATGGAAGGGCACACGGACAATGGATGAAGCGTGCAGAACCCTTCCTGCTGCCTGCGCGGTGGCAGCATTCCTCTGGGTACTTGAGAGCATGGCTGTTCTTGCTTGTGTAGCTCATTGATGGTTTGCAGCTGTCTGAGAGCCTTTGCTGCCTTCACACTGTTAGGAACTGAGGTAGGGCCACCACTCCTTAAATGGTGGCCGCCTGCACAAGTAACATTGCACTCAAATAAAGGCGTGTTTATAAAAACACTTAGGTAAATGAGTGCAATTTCTTCTGTAGATAAGATCTTAAATTACAAACATAGGTCTTAATCTGCAAACACTTGAATTAAAGCTCTCATTTGATTCTGTTAAAGTCAATGGGAATACCCAGGTGCTTAGAGGTGAGTGTTTTTTAGGATCAAAGCCCTTGGTGCATTTCCAAAAGCTGCTGTAGCAGGAAGACAGTGAAAAATTTCCCTCTAATATTCAACACAGTATTCCAATATTCATGAACTATCTGCCTCAGTGAAATGACTGTTATACTAATGAGCTTCATGGGTGTGTACCTTGAGGAGGGATTTGGAACACATTATTATAAGATAATGGTTGTTCCTGCCAGGCTGACTCCTCCACCCGTTTATTTGAAGTGACTCATTTGTATTTTTTCACTTGTATTTTTCAGTGAAGAATCTCAGTGGTACATTTTTGCAGCTGGGGCTGTGTCCTCTGCAATACAGATCAAGAAGCATGCTGTTGGGGTGCAACAACATGTTTCTCAAGCTGCCACGGTCCTTGGGAGTCCTGTTCCTTTGAGGGTAGCAAAGCAAATGTTTCAATAAAAATGTTACACAGGTAAAAGTCTGTCAGAGATAGGCCTGTCTAGCCTCCTCTTTCCTGAACATTCTGTAGACTCTTTACATACCCTATAAGCTGTAAGCATCCATTTATGACTCTATCTCTGGAAAGAGATTATACACAGTGAATAAATAGTTATAGATGTTTCTCTGAAAGTCATGCAAGAAAATATTCTATCCTCAAAGACTGGCTGTTGTACCCACAACCCCTTGAACTTAACTACCAATGTATGGCCTTCTTTCTGCTTCCAGTGAGAGAGCATAGGACAGATCTACATGAACAAGCTCATGTAAAATTGTATTGGCAGTATTTGAATTTAGAATTTTGGTTGATTCTGGGAGTCATTTCTTTTTATTTGCTCCCTTTACAATTAAATCTCTTCCCCCAACTAGTTTCTCATTATTTTTTTATCTTTGTTAATCCTTCCATAGCCAAGAAGTCAAAAAGATGAGTGATTAAAGGCCATCGGTTTTCTCCTTCATCAAATAGTCAGAAGGATGGAGGTATCTTGGCATGGCTGTCATTAATCCCAGGTCAGAGGGGAGAGAGCACACTGCTCCTGTCTCCTGTTGTCCTTGCCAAGGAAGCGATAAGAGCAAGTAAAGAGGTGTAACAACAAAACATAGAAGCTCCACCCTTCAAGCCTCTTCAGCCAGCAACATGCACAAATCTGTTTACAGGTTTGCAATAGGTCATTAAGCACTTAACCTTGGGAAAGGTACTTCCATTGCCCCCATTTCTTATTTGCTTTTCTCCTATTTTGCATTATTCACTAAATACACAGTTTTGTTTTCCTTTAGTTTGCAGCTTCAGGACTTTTGGACTTTTTCCCTCCTTAGGACCGTAATTGTAAATCAGGGAGAGGCTGGAGCTGAGGAGACCTGTGCTCAGTTTCCCAAACTTTATAAGCTACTATGCTGGGCAAAACCTAGCCCCACCATCCAGAAATCAGCATTGTCATCCATCTTGCATACTCCTGAACTCTTAAAGACTGTCAGGTGCTTGAAGGTCCCTGTATGGATGTATCTTTACAAGATTGCTGTGATTATACTGGTAGAAGCAGTGTCAGAGTCAATAACTTAATATTCAAGACAGGGATTGGATATATATGAATGTCAAAAATAATCAGAATTATCTGATTGTAACTTGATGCTTCAAGGAATAAGCTCATGGAAAGGGGAGTTCAGCCTAAAGTGAGGACAGATGACACTTCTTACTACTGGATCTTTTTTCACTTTTATTATACAGTGTACGAAGCATCTGGTGGAGTGTGCTGTTAGGCATAGGACAGTGCCTGAATGCATTCTGAATCTCTTCTTATAGTACAGTTGCTGAGTACCATGCTTCTCCCTGCACAGGATGGGGATGATGGTATTTTCCTGCACTTTGTTTTTCCACTCCATTTAGACCGCATGTTTTTTGGAGCAAGGACTGCTTTGGTGGAGCTCCAAACTGCTGAAGTCTCTAAAATGTGACTTTATTAAAATAATAGTAAGAAATCACAAGCATATTCCCATACTAATTATTATGCAAAGTGGGGAGGGGGAGGGAAGAAAGTATGAGATTCCTTTGAAAAGCTGCCAGCACAGGTCCAAATACAAGAGGTGTTTGAAGTGGGAGCACACTGTACCATACTGAAGGAATTACCAATATACCAGTTGCCCTTGTTTAGAAGAATGCTCTCAGTTTTTACTTTATGACATTTATTTACTTTGGCAAAGTATTTTTTTTCCAAGTCTTCCAAAAGTCTCTTATTTTGTGGATTTTAGTACCAGTAGCAGATGTTTTCTTCATTTAAAGCTTTTCTTTGTTGCCTTGCACTCTAGACAGGTAAATATGGATTGCTAATTAATGCAAACTTTAGCTTTTATTTCCTCTTCTTTTCCAGTTAAAAGAGCTGAAAAGAAATATTCCTAAGTTTCAAAGAATCATTGCTCTTCAGTTCTTTCTAGAAAGAAGTGTTTAAGCTTGACCCTGACTTAAATGTCTCCGTTTAGGCAGCCTAGCAGCATATAATTGTATCCTAATAGCACATAGAATGGGGAAAAAATAGGAACATTGTGAAAGAAAAACATCAAGCTACTCCAAGCAAGTATTGTTCATGCAGTTCTATTTGCTTTCCTGCTGCTGTGTCAGAGACTCATTTTTTTAAGGTATCAAGAGCAGATCATCAGCTAAGAGCAGAACATGTGCCAGCAGTGGGTTGGTAGGGTGTACTTGCTTGGGACATGTCTTAGCTGGGGCCTGTCCAGTGCAATGCAGGTTTTCTGTCAGAATTCACCATTAGTTGCCTCAACTTCTATGCATTTTCATACTAAGTTGATGCAAAGCCAACAAAATTAATCCTGTCCTGCCAAAGGGAAATCTCCTCTCTGAACAACAACCGCCAACATGGAGCCAGTAGCAAAATGCCACTGTCTACATGCTCCAAGAACACAGCGATGTCGGCAGCTGCGAGCCCTGGGCCCTTGCCCAGTGTGCATCAGCCCTTCTGCTGTTACAGCCTCTTGCAGCGAGGGCATGCAGCATCTCAAAAAAGCAGTGAGGAACATACATGCTCCAGGGACATAAAAATGTCAGCAACTCATGTCCCAACAAAAGTTCTGGCAGCAAACCCTGCTAGTAAAAGACATAGTCTGGCAGGGTAATTTCTCCTGCAGACTACTAAAAATTTTCTTACAGGGGCAAGGGCCTGGGTTTTTTTAAGAATTGATGGAACATGTTCCCACTTGAATCTCCTTATAAACTGAGTGATTTCTGCTGCCATGGGTGGAGAACAGAGCATGGGCACCTGATGTAAAGCCAGAGGTGCAAGGAGCCCTCTCTGTGCATTCTTATGGATCTCCAGTCTTCAGGCAGCAATTGGTCCAGCAATATACATGGATCTGCCTCCACTCCTGTGTTTACAAAGCAAAGGTATTTGAATGTCTGTCATCAATTATCATATATTTGCATTAAAAATACATTAAATGCTGCTCTAAATAGCTTTCCTTATGATGAAGTAATTAAATGATAAATGGTTTCTCTCAGCAACTCTCTACACTAGAGTAGGTACCTTTATTCTTCTCAATATTTTGTGAGGATGAAATCCAGGTTTAAATACAAGTTTGACTCATTCAACCCATATTTGACTCAAGTTTAAATCCATGGATACTTTTAAAAATGCAGATAAAATACATCCTTTATTTCTAGACTTAAAGGGAATCCTCTACCCTACTCATGCAGCCCTTTTTTACTAACACATCTACTGTAATGGTGCATTCCAAGTTCAAAGGACATCCACTACAACTCCAGTAACGTCCATGAAATCACAGTCCTTGGTCTGAGGAGAACTGTATTGAACAGACCCCCATCCCTGGAAGTGTTCAAGGCCAGGCTGGATGGGGTTCTGAGCAACTTGGTCTAGTGAAAGGTGTCCCTCCCACAGCAGGGTGTTGGAACTGGATCATCTTTAATGTCCCTTCCAACACAAACCATTCTATGATTCTTTATTCTGTGAACATGTTGCAGACTGTGTTCATACAGGATAAGACAATAAAATCTCTGTCTAATAAGGCAGATGGGAACCCGAGCAGCATTGTGACTTCCCTTGGTAAGGATGCTTCAGCCAGCTGTTTTACTGGGGAGTGTTCTTGGAGTGGCAGACATTAGACAGATGAACAGAAACAATGTGCTAAAGCAGCTGAACAGGCCCAAAAGTAAGAGGTGTGTTATTTTGTGACAGGTTTTGAATGTAGGCACAACTCTCCACTCATGTGTGGATTCATGCTCTGAGACCCAGCTTCTGCAATCTCATTCTAGGTTTAATTACAAGATTCTAAACATACTGCTCAAGTCAAGTGGAGATAATATAGCATTCATCATTTAAACTTCAAAGAAATTGTGATTCTCTAAGAGTTCATGTGTTACTATCAAAACGAACTAAAGCTTTGGAGTCCTGATCTTCTACGATATTTAGTTAGAAGATGGCATGATTCTTGCTCAAATTTGCAAAGTTTGATCTGATCACAGTGTGAAAGTTTTGATAAACATGCTGGAAAGCGAAAAGTTTATATACTGATATAGTTTCTTTAAGGACAAGTACAGCATTTTTTAGAAGAGCCAGAGCTGAACAGATCTGTGGAGTTTCAGAATCTGCATTAGAAGTCCCATCAGGAAAGGCTGAAGTAAAATTCCACATAGCTTTTAGTGGCTGAATGTGTGTTATAAAAAGCACAGACTGGCAGAGAAAAATTGATGATTTCTACTGCCAGAGTTGTTATAAAAATCAAACCATGAATTGGGATAAGTCACATGGCTGAGCACCTGCAACCAATTTTTGAGATGATAAAAGAATTTTTGAGATTCTTTGACAGCTCTTCTGGGGGTATATTTTTTTTTTTACTTATTTTCAGGCTTCTTTTTTTATAAAAAATCACTTAGAAGCTGAAAAAGCTGGAAAACTTGTACTCTTCCAACTTATGGGGAAAAAAAAGAAGATTGAGCCTTGCTGGTTTGAAAGTCTTACCAGACATTGTGATTGCAATTACTCAATTCCATAACTAGCAGAAATGCTTTTGCCTAATAAATAAGTTGCAGTAATTACATGTTCTTTAAAGTCAAAATCGTTTTGCTAATCTTTGTTCTGATGGGCCTTCTATATATTATACTCTATAAGAAGTGTTAATTTTATGCATTCATAACGAATTCTCAAATTACATTGAAAAGCAAGTTGAAACAAATAAAAGCTAAAAACTGAATCAGCTGGTAAATACATATTTATTTACCATTTTAACATAACAGAATGGGAAAACTAAAATATAAAAAATGGAAGTTTTGTAATAGCATAAATATGAAAATAGTCTGTACTGCTGCAGAGCAAAAAGTACAAAATTTACTGTAAAGATTTAACAAATTGCTAGTTAACAAGTAATTTTGTTTACCAGTCAATGAAAACTAATTTTCTTTAGGAAAATATCTGAGCACATGCAAAACAAGGTGAAAGCTGATGTAAACACAAGCTTCTTGCTGCTGCTTTGATTGTAGTCAATAATTTAAACTGGCTGTGATTCTCAGAGAAGGTTTTCCTATGAGATGGAGCTCAGATCATGGAAATTCACTGGGACTGTTCCTGAAGCTTTGGCTCACCAGCATGAAAGTGGCACAGCCGCCAGCCTGGCAGTGTCAAGGCAGGGTCCTTCATTCGAGCTTTTTGGTCTGAGCGAATTAAGCCATTCCTTTTGCCATCTGAGATTTTTCCCCAAGTCAGCTGGCGCTGTGGGCTGGTCCAGAAGGAAGTACATGCTTCTCTTCCTTTCACAAGAGACTTCTGTTAGCTCTGTGGTATGGAAATTATAGGGAAGAATGATGAAAACTGAAGTTTGGGCTGTTTTACATTCCTTCAGTACCATTTAGTGTGATGGTGGTTGACTTCTCCCTGCCACTATATTTAGAACAGGGAGTAGGAAGGAGATGAGCGTTAGTATTATGGGTTATGACACAAAAACATCAAAAAGAAAGTCTGTTCTCATTTCTCTTTGGTGTCCTCTGGGGAGCTGCAGTGTTTAGACAAAGCTCCTGTTCCACTGCAGGAGCTCAGGAAAATGGGCACCAAACTTTGTTTGCACTCTGGGACTAGATATGGCCATACAAGGTGGGGGGGTAACTAGGACACAGAACTTTTTCCTCCACTGAGCTTAGTTTCCCACCACTAGATAAACTGCAAGTAGGTTGTCTGGTGGAATTATTGTGCTTTATACGTCAGCGCTTGGATTAAAAATAGAAAAATATTAGAAGCTTCCTCTGCATTCAGCAAACCAACAAAAAGTCCATGGGAAAAAAAAATTGCATAATGCCCCAGAAGAAATCTAAATGAATTAAAGTCACCCCCTACAGAGAACTTGGGCTCTGTTTATTTTCAATAAACTATTACAGGTTTTGTAATATTTTTCTGGAAGTTTTTCACAAGCATTCCTACTTTCGCTCACTTCAGGCCAGGGCTGAACTGCTATGCTGGAGGAATTCTTTGGACCTGATGTTCAGCCATGAGAGACAGAGGCACTCAGCCACAGTCCAGCTACAGCATTTTACAGATCTATTACATCTACAGATTTTAAGCTGCAACAGAAATTAAAAACCTCAAGAGCTCTTCAGGTTATGTCATAAAAACATTTGATAATAAAGGAGTTAGGGGTAGTGAACGTTCGACATCTTCCAAGCATGGAAAAGAAATACAAAGTTGCTTCAGTAGGGAATAGCACATCTCCATTGCAAAGGCCCTGTTGCATGTCTCATCCCTTTCTTCCTACCTCCCATGGACCAAAGACAATCCAGACCCTTCCAAGTGCAACGCAGAACCCAAATAATCATTATTTTCTGCCACCCTCCCAGCACCTCATGTGGGCAGTATGAGATATGCAGGGTCTGCCCTGCAGGTCCTGCACCTGTTTTTCTGTAGCAGAAATTCCAGGGGCAAGCAGCCAGCAGAAGTTATGACTGGCAATATCTGCAAGAAGTAGCACATATCTCTGATGTGCTGAGAAGCTGTGTGCAATCAAGAGTGTTTCTCAGGATGTAACACCAACACCTGCTCACTCTTCTGACTACAGATTGTTCAGACCAAACTTGCAAAGGCCACAACTCAAAGAAAACAAAATGCCTTGTAACTTTCAGTAGAAAACATAAGCTGTAAGGACAGTTTCTCTTCCTACCTTTTTTCCGCTCACCTCAAATTAATGTCTGTTGCTCTACATGAGCCCTGTCCCTTCCCCCTGATCCCCTCTGGAAACTAAGCTCAGATACTGCAAATACACAGAGGGATTTTCAGATTTCCACCCACACAAGCAGCTACTCGGCACATCCGATGCACATGTGAAATTGGTTCACAAGGGTCAGGGCAGGAGCCCACATTTCCATTCCAGCTCTACTGAGCTTAAGTTTTATCATTTGTTTGTTTTCAAAGCAAAAAATACACAACTTACTTTATTTCATAGGGGAAGAAATCTCAGCAAAGCATCTTTATTCCACTGGCAGGGATGGGTTACAGCTCCCCCACTCCCACCCACACAGCTGAACCCAGTGCCTGGTCAGGCCAAGAGTTGTGAGGAAATGAAATGCACATGTCAGCATCCCCCTCTCTTGCTCCAGCTCCTTAGCAAAATGGCTCTTCTCCGCCAGCCACGAACAATCCCAGGACCAGAAGACATGCCAAGGAGTGGTATACTAGCTGTATCTTTTCTCAGATGAACTGTACAGCAAAGTCATGTTTCCTCAACCTGATGAAAGTTTTGGAAAGGCAGTACTCTAAATATTCACAGCACAGAGTTTTCCCACCAAGGTTCAGAGGTCTGGAATACACAGAAAAAAGCTTAAATGTAACAAAATTAATATTAATGCTCATTAAAAGTGGACAACACACATTTCCTAATAGGAAATTATTTCAGTCTGATTAAGCAAGTGCTGAGTAGCAAATATAATTGACTGCAAGTCTAAAAAAATTTGCTATAATATTTCCATCTATAAGAATAACGGTTTCCCTTAGAGAGGTCTATCCCTTGGATTCCTTTTCCCTTCTCATTTGCTTCCTTGAGTGCAGTACATAATAGTCAATATAGTATCATCATCTCACTCACTCCAATAGTTTTTATTTAACATTTATCTGGATATTTCTTTCCTTACAAAAGTTTCCTGTACTCCATATGTTGCTTAAAAATAGTGTCTGTCCTTTAAGACTGCACTCCACCATCATTTCCATACACAGCTCCAAGGAAAGAAAGAGCAATGACTAGTCAAAGTTACAAATATGCTACTCTTTTGTTAGGGAATACAACAGGACAATTTTTATTTATCCTATTTCAATTATTTCAATGCTCAAAGTGAAGAAAAAGCTAACTATGTAGCTACAATTCACTTGGTAAAGCTGACAAGCAGAGGAACTAGGAACTTCTGAAGTTATTTTGCCCTGAATAAAGCAAAGGCAAGAGCCTTCTTTCAACGTAAGCTTTATATTACTTGCTTTTGGCTTCATCTGCTAAAAATCTAAGAGGAAGTACCCATTTATAACCCTGGGTAAATCAAAGCAAAATGGCATTTTGATAAATACTAGAGCCTATCAATCACAATTAGACACCATATCAGGTTGCTGAGGAATTCCAGAACTGCTGCAGTGGCTCCAGCAGAGCAGAGCCAAGGATCTCTAGGAAAAGCCATCCCAGAGGTACAGAAGCCATTGGTAGCTGTGGACAGGCGGCACAGCACCCACGGTCTGGCACAGAGACTCCCAGCTGCCCAGCAACATCCATGAGTAGCCAAAGTATTGCTAGAAACACATCCAGGAAGGGGAGAACAAAAGGGGAGGAAAACTGAAGACCAACTTGTGCTTGGAAGCCTCAGCATAAGAGACGCGCATTCAGCTGCCCATTTCTTCTGAGCAGCATTGCTGGAAGCCCAGTGTCTGCAGCAGCCTGGTTTTCAGCGTGATGAAAACTGAGCTGATGTTTATAACCGAGACTCTGTTAGAATTTTTCCCTAATAGTATGGTTTGGCACTGAAAATGGAAAGGCAGAGATCACGAGATGATAAATTCTACTAACACGCCTACTACATGTTAAAGAAGTTTTAGGTTTTTGTTAGAGAGCGTGGGAGGACTGCGATACTTTAGGTTCATCTACAAAGCTGAAGCATTAAACCTCTTCTGCATATAACAGAGCAGATAATGCGTGTGTAGGGAAAAAAAGGTGAATGGTGAAATAAAGCTGAAACTTTACTATCACTTCTGTTTGTAAACAGACATAGAAGGAACCAGACAAGCATAATACTTGGTAGCCTGCATAATTGCAACACATGTCTACGTAGGATAAAGGGGCCTGTACAGTAGGTATAGAGGCAGAGTCTAACATATATGAATAAGACCAAAACAGCTACTTAGTATCAATTTGCTTATAAAGGAGTCAGTTTATCAGTGTTTAATATTTATAGCTATACTTGCAGCAATATTAATTGCACCCTTAAAGGATATTCAGATCTACTACCTTAAGTGAAGTGGGCTTCAAAAAACTGGATGTCAGACTATACAAATAAAGTATTAGTTTAGGCATGGTAGACTTTATTTTGGCACTTTAACAAATGCTTTATTTTACAGCAGTGGCACAGCATTTGCCAGAAATTTTCTTTTCTTGGCACAGTTATTTCAAGCAGTTATTTTACTAATTGAAGTTCACTAAATATTGCACAATAAGATATACCTGTTAAATTCTTACCCTGTTTTTACTTGCTGAACTTGTATGGCTTTGAAAAACTTGCCAGTTAATTAAAAAGCAATATATTAAATATTTTAGCACAGGATAGCATTTGTTTGCTCCTACATGACCACTGAACTTGGGACAGCAAAAAATACAAGTTACGCAACTCTTATCTGAAGAGCTACCAGATCTTATTTACAATACATTGCCATTTCTGAGATGTTCTTCAGCTTGACATTCTGAACACCTACATTTTGGAAATCTCAAAAATAAAAAATTAGAGGTCAATAGAGCAGAAGACGAAGCCATTTGTCTGGTACAAAGCATAATATAAGGAGGCAGACTATCGCCTTCTCCACATGTCCCTCTATCCAACACCTATCTAAGGTATAAGCAACAGAGCCTTTTCTCTTCTGCTCGGAATATTTCTTTCTTCTCTTATGAAGATATTCCACTTGTCTCAACTCTTCTATTGGAGTCCGAGCAGAATAAACCAAAATTCTTCAATGGACCAGGGAAAAAACAAATCCAAACAAATGAAAAACCAATACACACAATAAATGAACCAGGGTATTCCTTTGAATTTTACAGTAGGGAAAACAACATTGGCAGGAAGAACAGCTCTGTGTCAATACTGCCATTGAATATAATGCAAAAGTCAAATGACTCATAACTCATATACCAGATGCAAGAATTGAACATTCTTGTTCTTCTCTGTGACTTCAGCAATAAATTTGGTGTGAGGATCAGCCTGATCAACAGTGTTTCTTTTTTTGGTCTAGATTTTTAATATCTACTAGATGTACTCTGTGACATTAAAATATAAGACATAAAATAAAAAGCATACAAAAGTATATCACAATGGAATTCTCAGTATTAGGCCACATGATTTATTCAGTAGTGTTTATGTTCCCAAATTACAATGATGTCTATCCATGTAAGACTACAAAAGTTACCATTAGAATTGTCTGTGCTTATAAAATACCAACATTTTCTTTTACTGTTATATACTCATTAACACCAGTCTGCGACGAGTCACATATAATCATAGGCACTTCAAAGGCTTTAAAAGACGTTTACAACTGAAATGCATTTTTAAAGAACAAAAATTTAAACCTCTACTTGTACCTTCAAATTGCAAATAATTAACAAATACAGTGGCCATAGAAATCTGCAGCAACTTCTCAAAATACTGTTAGAGTCTTTGGGTTTGCTTAGGTTTGTCAGTAGCTTACTCCAAATCTTCCTTACAGGAGATTTGTTTAGTAAGAATACGACTATACAGTTTGTAGTAATAATCCAATTTTACACATTAATTTGCTGTTACAAATCTCACTGAAGCTACAGGTAAGCTGAGAAACAATGCAAAGTGTAAAATTGATATTCTGACACTTAAATTTATACAAAGTGGAGGTTAAAGTTTACATAGCTGAAAAATTACATTTACACTAAAAGTTACTGTTATCTGAATTATCTGAAGACAAATTGCACCATGACAACTACAAAAAGGCATTTTTTGGAAACAGATAAATTAATGAAATAAAAACTAACTTGTAAGATCAATCTGAGACATGCCGACAAAAATTAAACAACTTTCATTGAACCATAGGATAAAACAATAATTTTCATTATTTTATATTTATGCATAAAGTTTTAAAAATCATTCAGTGAACATCAATGGTTTTATAAAATAATGCTTTGCCACTGTTATTCACAGAACACTGCAAATGTTAAGTTTTAATTTTACATTTTTAAAGGAATACATGAAAAGTTTTAAATACAATGGGGTTTTATCATAAAGGTGCCGTAATGGCTCTTTAATGAAAAAAAAAATCTTCATTATTCTATGCAAAAGCTTTATTTAAAAAAGTTCAGTGATCTCATAAATAGAGACACTAAATTGGAATTTTATGCATAAAACTCCTTAGTAGGTGCCTTTTGATAGGCAGCACAGGATGGTTTACGTTCACCAAGGTCGTAACTGCCTTCATCCTTCTTTCTCATGCGATATACCAGCAGCAGGATAAGGAAGATTGCGAAAAGAAAACCAATAACTCCGCCAGCAATAACAGCTGTAATCAAAGAAACAGAGATTCACAATATGCCAGAAAAGCAAGTTTCGCACCATACTTCTTTTTCATCTCACACAATGAGTTTGCTATTATTTTCAAATTGCAGAAAAGGGCTCCCATTATGCAACCGTCTTCATTATTAGTATCCTGAAGTATACTGTCAGAAAGCTTGTGTGTGTTTATCAAGGCAATCATTTACAAGTATTCCATCTACAAGTTAGTGATCCAACAACCCACAGTTCTAAATAACTTACTAGAATTTTTTCAAAACCTCAATTAAGAAAGCTACTAGTACTTTCAGAGCATAAAGTTGTCTTTCATACTAATTTTTCAACAATTACATTTCCAGCTTTAAAAGAAGTATTTTGTTACCTTAGCTAAGAAATGGGTTTTCCCTTCTCTCTGTCAGTTTTCAGTCTGACTCGAGATTGAAATGAATTTCCTATTGATGAATAATAGGAGGAAACACTGCATGCACTTGTGAGTGGGTGGAAAGTAAACTTCAGGAGCGTTCACTGATGTGGATTTAAGGCTACTTTGTGTTTTGATGCTCACAGAAGATGTGGTCCAAAAATGTGTGACTTTCATGGCTCCCAACAACCCTTCCAAGGACATGGGGAAAAAGTATACCTGTAAAGACTGTTCTTACACCAAAAAAAACCCTCACATGTAGTGAAAACACAGGTGGCCAGCTTGTGCCTCCCTGGGTAATGCATGGAAATAAATCCTCTGTATCCTATGGGGTATCTATACCCTAACAGCTAACCTATCTATACCACCTAACAGCTGGTGCTCATCCTCTCCATCCACCCATGCCCACCATGAGCTCCTTCCAGGCAGTGTCCATTTGTACCAGATGGACCAGACAGCAATGTGCTCTTAGGAGGTGAGAGATACATTTCTGCATTGTAAGCATTAATCAAACTGTAATTCCTTTTCTGAGCTGTGGAAGCTCCAGATACACAGCTGGCACTATTCAACTTGTGGGCATTGAATCACTTAGCAACAGATTTAACTATTAAATATCTCCTGAAGATGCCCATTTCATTCTCATCTAATCAAGCATTGGCTACCCACTATGAATGTGCTTAGTACTAATGTGTTTAATACTAAGAATATACCAAGAAAACTCAAATGCTGAGTTTGTGTTATTTGATATGGATCCCTTATAGGTTTTGTTGTATTTTTGGTGAGATAGACCTTTGCAAACATTGCCTCACCTGCCAGAACTTCTGTTCTCTGGAAGAGGTTTTCTGAATGCTTCTCAGTGAACACATCGGTGTCATCCCCTGGCTCGTCACTCTTTTTCTTGGCATCCAACTCAGACCTTTCCTCTTTATCAATTTCTTCAGGCGACTGTGGCACAAAAAGGAAAACAGAGCATTGCTTAAAGAGGACAGTCACTGCCCATCATGGGCAGTCATGTAGCTGTGGCTCCACATGCATGCTCCACAACACCAACAAACACAACACACAGGAAGCTTTTAGACCACAGAAAGCTGGTCTAGACATTGTAACTGGATCTATTTGTTGTCAGGTTGTTAGAATGAAAAACACTACGCGCAAGTTTAAAACCTCCAAAAGTATATTTCTCCAACAGCTGTTAATATTGCCTCTGTTTATCAGAATAACAGCCGCTAAATGAAATAACAATTCTGAAATTAACATATCAGGTATGTTATATGCAGAGTGCCTTTGAAGGTAACTTGGACAATATTTCCTATGGTGGTAGAAGGAAATACTGAAATACTTAATCGAACCTGGTGAGTGTTCAAACTATAGTCAAACCACACAGCATTCTCCTTTGAGAAGGGAAGTTTCACACAGAATTTGTGAATAACTCTTTGTGAGATGGAAAAAAGGTACAGCTCAGACTCAAAGGTATCATGAGAAACTGTCTTGTGTATGATGATACATACTTTTTTGCATCTCTCTTTTCTTTCATGTGAAATCCAGATGCTTCTATGCAGACTCTCTAGCAGGAATTAAACTGAACTCATTTAACAGGCTATAGTAGCATTACTAATAAGTAAATTACTAATAAGTAAAGTTTGTGGGGGCTTTTTGATCCATATAAATAAATGACTGTTAACATCAAGACATGAATAGGGTACACCAGAATCATTTTCAGTGGTGTTGCTCTCCAGCCAGGTACCTTTGTTTGTGCAGGCACCTTGGTCTGCATTTTCACTGTGGTGGTCTCAGCCCTAGATGCATCACTAGTAGTTGGTAACTTTGGAAGTGTTCTGGATGTTGTTATCGCTGCACTATCCTCCTCTTCTTCAGCACCTGGAGACAAAATGTAACACTTCATTGACCTGTGAAATTCTTCCAGACCAATTACATTTTTTATTATGACACTCATGTAGAGGTATTTGCATAGCCCACCCTAAGCAAGGGGCCTAGATGACAGTGCCTGCTAAGATAAAGATGCAAGTGCAAACAATGTGCCCCAAACTGCCAGGGGGATATTCGCACAAAGTGATCCCATGAAAAAAGAAGTAATAATAAACAGTAACCAGGAAATTACCATGATACTTTTCAAACAGAAGGACCCATCCTGAAAAGAGGTACGAGAAAAGCATTAACACTTGTAATAGGGGTATAAAGTCTGTAGCGGAAGCAGCAGCCATCAGGGCTGGTGTGACATGGGCAGACCCCAGTGCCCTGGGGTCCAATGAGGCCTCATGGCACCAGGGGCTCTGCTGGGGCTTAGCAGTGCCACTCAGCACCCTGTGGGTGCCTCCAGTAGCCATCTCCAGTTCCCCCATAGCACCATGGGGGCACCACTGGAACGCACACCCTGGGGCGCAGGGTCATCTCCTGGGGGTGGCAGGAGATGGTGGAGCACCGGGATCACATGGAGCTGGGGGTACCCAAGTCTCCTACAGCAAGAGTGTGTGGGCAGAGTACATTCAGATGAGCAGAGCTTACACACCCATGGCCTGTGAGAAGGATGTCTGTGTGCATGTGGCACACATTTGGATCAGTTATAAAAAGTGATTCAGAAATTTGTAGTTGCATGCTACCATTTTGTAACTGGCAAGTATTGTGGTTATCTGTTGTACTGCTGATATGAGCCTAAAAGTATAGTTTGATGATTGCCAGTTAATTACATATCATAAATTAATCAGTAAACTTTTTCATCTTTATTTAAACCATATGAACTGATTTTTCTCTGTCATGTACTGCTCAACAAAAAAATTTCTCTACAGCACATCTTTTGAACCTTCAAACAAAAAAGCAGTTTCTATCTAAAGGAAGATTGTTATTACTTTATGTTTCAGTCACTATGAATTCACATGGTTTTAAACTCCACATAATTCAGAAGCCTTTTTTCTTTTGAAATGAGTAAGAGGACAGAAAACTCCCTAAAGATTACCTTAAATTTAATTTCCTCCGCATTCAAAGCTCTGCTGGAGTATGAAAGCTCCTTTAGAATAAGATAATGGACATGCCTAATAAATAACCCCTAGTGATAGCAAAAGGAAGAAGACACAGGAAAGAGACTAAATTATTGCAAGGCCTGAAAGAGGGAAAAGAATTGACCTATTCTTGGACCACTCCTGAGGAATCTCAATGTGTTCTGCTCATTACAGGCACTGGTTACCCAAGCAACTATTGGGTAATAAATCTAGCAAATGTGCATAAGAATAGTTCCTAACAAATAAAAAGTTACCCTCTTACAACAGAGTAGTATGACTCACTCATTCCAAACTGATTTTTTAACTTATTTTCTTAGTGAAAGAAAACAGGCTGAAAATATGAGCCCAATTATGATGTTTTGAACTCATAATCAAGAATTACATACACTTGGCATTGAAAGAAAGGGCATTAACATGACAATAACTAAAACAACCTTTGTATGAAAGAAAATAAAATTTAGAATAATTAAAAAAGCAGTACATTAAAGATACTGGCGCAGAATAATACTGGAAAAAACCTTCAGATAAACCAAAATTACAGCACAACCTTCAGAATGATGGCCTCACAACAAGAATCAGGTATTTTCCTGAAATGCTACTCAAAGATCAAAAAATCAACATCCTGCTTCAAAACAGAGGTGAGGAAAGGCATCCAACAGGAAAATTTTTCTGGCTTTCATTCAAAAGTTTTCTTTGAGAGATAATGGCCCAATGGGTAGCTCAGCCTGCTTTACCTTCCAAGGTTCCTCCATATTACACAAGGCTTTCACAGTCAAGGAAATTAAAATTGATGATCAGATTAGAGATCTGATAAAACCCACTTTGAGAGTACAGAAATTTATTTTCTTCTTTTTATGAAATGAAAAGTCCCATTTAATCACAACTGCTCCTCCAAATCCTTAAATGCCACCTTTGCTGCAGGCAATAGTTGTGTCTGCCAGATAAAATGGTAAGCATTACAGGTCTGAACTTCTCTGGCTAAGGAGGATGCAGATCTATGGTCTGTCAACAAATGGGTGACTGATCTGACTCTGGGACTAGTCACTAGACTTGCACCAAAGATGCCCAACTCCTCTTGCATATGGCCTCAGGGGACTCCTACAATCCCAAAAACATTGAGGCACCTATCATTTAGGCCTGGCTCAGGTACTGGCTCGGACACATCCCCTTGGTTCCTGCCTTCCAATTAACTTTATCCAGACAGGCCTCTGACTGGCATGGAATAGATCTAAACAAGGGGAAGATATTTCCCTTGCTAAACTGACAGTAGAGTTCTCAGAATTACCTGTAAATAGGACTGAGGGATCAAAAAACCTCACCAGAACATAGCATTTTATCATATTCCCTAAAAGGCACAAAAAAGAGAATTGGAAAGGAAAAACTTACAGTTTCAGGAATGTAACTTTCAACTAGGTCATAACAGGAATACAGTGAAACAGTTGGAGTGTAAGATCTTACTTCCTCCTCTTGAAAATATCCCAGTTTCTGTAGGTGGTTTCTAGATTTGGACAGCTTGTGTGACGGTGCTAAGTATTCACTGCCTTGAGTCCCCCTACAAACAGATACTGACCTCTTAGTGAAGGCCCCACAAACACCCTGCAGTAAGTAAACCCATCGCAATCTCTGCGGTAGAGAGCTGAGAGCACTCGACCATCACACATCATCTTTTATCCACTGTAACTTCTTCAGGATGCCCAACTGCTGTCTTCATAGTGGTCAAAATAGCTCTGAATTGTGCTGTAATATTGGAAAGATCTAATATAGCCCTCAGTGTTATGTCTGCCAGCTGCCCCTTGGATGCTAGGAACGTGAATACTCTTTAAGGCTCTCAGTGCTTGAGGAAACTTGTAAGGAAGTCAAGTTTGTGCCATCTTAAATTACTGCATAGAAAGTAGAAATTACTGAAGAGATAGTCATATTTTTTGTTGAAAAAAAGCCCACAGTAGTTAGCACTCTTACTTGCAAAGCAGCCAGTGATTAACATTTCCTATCAAACAAATCCCATCATTTTACCCTATCTTTTGGCATCATATTTGTCTGCTGTTGCACATCACACTCTGGGGGTACTACCACCACAAGCAAATCAGTGATAAGGTGGGCCTTGTCATAGCCACCATCTCTTTCACACCTTCAATCTTTATCAGCGATGTGACACACACCAGAATGACACATTTTTAGCTGGCTTACCTCATCCCCATTGACTGCAAAGTCCCCAGTGCAATCCTTAGTCAACATAGTGTTAGATACCCAGAGATGACACTAAAAACACAGTACTAGTGCACTGTCAGGGAACTGTGGCTGAAATCATTGGAGACAGTGTAAGGATGTCGTATCTCTGATAACTCTCAGCCAAGGAGAAAAAACAAAGCAACAAAACTTGAAGAAAGATTAAAAGGAATAGTCCTAACCATGCTGAAGTATAAGATTCTGTCCAGCACATCAAAAGGTCACTTTCAAATAGTATCACAGTAGGTTTTTATGTTAGAGGACCTCGCCAACCGTGCAGTCAATGTCATGAAGCATGCTTGGGGCTGGTTTGGCAGGTGGACAGAAGAAGCTCTTGCTCCAAGACAATCTGAAAGGCACTTATGAGTGGGACCTTAGGAAAGGGAAAATGAGTATTTCCTGTGTTGTGTGCACCACAAGAGGAAGCACAGCAGGAGAGACTGTGTGGCTCCAGCTGGAATGCCTGCCATACAGGCCAGGGGCATCCAGTGTTGGCCATAGACCTGTGCTGGTTCCTCTTCTGTACCTGTGCAAGCACCTGTGCCCCTCACCTTCCCCAGCCCCATGGGCACCTGGCTGTGCAACCCCCCCCCAGCCACATCATCCCCTCTCAGCTTCCCTTTAGGTCAAGAGCTAAAGCAGAACTGCTCTTGTGTTTCTTGGAGAAGCTCCAACCCTATCACCACAACTTTCCTTCAAGAATAGTCCTCAGTCACCAAGTCGTCAGTCTACATCTAGTTTATCCCGAGCTAACCTTCTCAACTTGAGCTGCTACTGACTGAGAAATATTGGGTTGGGAAAGAGAAGGATGTGAAGGAAAGATTTGCATGATTTTTTGATCTATATATTGTATATATTTACCACGAGTCACTTAAGAGAAGACACAAGAACAAGACAGACAGTCTTCCAAAGCACTTGCAGATAAATCTGATAGTGATGGCACCCTTCCTTAACATAAAGGTAGTCATGCTTCTCAGGAGCTACTTCCACTTATCTCCAAGATCAAGGCTCAGTTAAAGTCATTTATGCCAGAGGAAAAGGTAGCAGTAGTTATAAAAGCAGTTCACGTTGTATATAGGTGGGAATACTATTTTTACTTTTTATTATTATCCTAAATAAAACACCAACACTAAAAAGAATGATAATAGCCTGAAGCATGTCCTCAGAGATGGAGACTTCAAGAAAGAAACAGTGGACTAATGAATTCACTATGGACATTGTACTGTTGATATAGGACAAGGAGGAAGCAGGCATGGCTCTTTCAGAAATTGCTGACCAATGGATTTTGATTGAACATTTGGGCAAATGCATAGTGTAATTGAATGTACATGGCAACTAAAGAGGCTATGAAAGGAAAGAAAAAAAAATCCAGAACACCATCACCTTTGCTACTCCTTACAAAAAGCCCTCAGCCAGTTTCTAGTCTGAAGTGTGTCATGCCTACAGTGACATTTGTCCATGTTAATGCTACTTGAAGACCTGCAAGGGCATTAATGGTGGTGCTGACAATTCCTGTTAATCTCCATAGGCCTGGTGGCAGCTAACAATTTTCACAGCAAGGAAAGGAGTCAGCATGTTGTCATCCTGGATCTGTTTGCTTGGACTGGAATTACACAGCAAGAAAACCACTCTGGAGTGGGAAGGCTCTCTCTGCTAGAAACATTACCTCACTGAGTATCAAGTAAAGACAGATTGGACACAATATGAGAAAAATTGATCAATGATACATCTGTAGGACACTTTCTACATAAAACAGAGATAACACCAAGCGTATGAGGAGTACGGTGCTACTTTGCTTCTCTGAACTAAAGATTTCTTGCTTTGTTTAAAAATACTAGATCTGGGTACTGTCACATGAGCTCTCTGAAGGGGCATCCAGCTTATCTCAGCCTACAATGAGACTTTTCCTATTTTCTTGTAGGAGAGAAACAGAGATTGCAAGAGACAACAAAAGTGCATGCTCTACACTCCAACTCCCACCCATGGCTCAAAGCTGAGGACAGGGAAAGAAAGAAAAGAAAGCCAAGGCATTACTGTTGGTGATGTCTAGAGATAGTTTCTGTCCTTATGGGTCCACTTTACCACAGAGATCACAGAATCACAGAATTACTGAATTGTTAGGGTTGGAAGGGACCTCTGGAGATCATCTAGTCCAACCCCTCTGCCAAGGCAGGGTCACCTAGAACAGGTTACACAGGAACACATCCAGGTGGGTTTTGAACATCTCCAGAGAGGGACACTCCATGGCCTCCCTGAGCAGCCTGTTCCAGTGCTCTGCCACCCTCAACATAAAGAAGATGAGTTGGAATTTCTCGTGTTTTAGTTTATAGCCATTGCTCCTCATTCTGTTGCTGGGCACCACCAAAAAGAGTCTGGCACCATCCTCCTGGCACTCACCTTTGAGATATTTAAATGAATTAATGAGATATCTCCTCTCAGTCTCTTCTTCTCTAGAGTAAATAGGCCCAGCTCCTGCAATCTCTCCTCATAAGAGAGATGTTCCAGACCCCTCATCATCTCTGTGGCCCTTCACTGGACCCTCTCCAGTAGCTTCTTGTCTTTCTTGAACTGAAGAGCCCAGAACTGGACAAAGCACTCCAGACATGGCCTCATTAGGGCCAAGTAGAGGGGCAGGATCCCCTGCTGGCCACACTCTTCCTGATGTACCCCAGGATACCATGGGTCCTCCTGCCCACAAGGGCACACTGCCAGCTCATGGTCAACTTGTCATCCATCAAGACTCCCAGGTCCTTCTCAGTAGAACTGCACTCTAGTGGGTCAGTCCCAGTCTATACTGGTACCTGGGTTTATTCCTCCCCAGATGCAGTACCCTACTCCTGCCCTTCAAGAATCTCAGGTTAATAAGATCCAAAGTCAGTTCTTGTGTAGTCTTTTCCACTTCAAAAGCAGGGCTGTATTTTGAATTATCCATATTCAAAACAGCCAAATTCCACAGAGGGATGGAAAAAAAACCCAAACAGACCGTTCTTCATACAACTTTTTACTGTTGACATCTCCTTTCCTGAAGATCAGAATTTTCTTTAGGCAGTCCTGGGAACTGAATGAAATCACTGATTCACTAGTATTTTTTTCCAAATGAAATACTAAATTTGTCCTCAAAGAAGTCTACAGCAAGAAGGTCCAATTCAGCCCCTGAGCTCACTGGAATGTCAAACTGTCTCTATATAGGACTCCCAACACCCAGGATATCACCCAGGTACCAATGACCACGGGCCTGGATTTGCCTGGCAGCACAATCAGACCTCTGCAGTCTTAATTGTAGCATATCTTGCAATCACCAAAAGAAAGAAAAAACACAGATCCATCTAAAAAAATATCAAATGTGGTTTACCAGGTAACATAGACCAGGTGCAAGAAGGGTTCATCCTTTAAAAGTACACAGGTATGTACAAACATCAAAAGATATTTGTTTGTTATTGTACTTTTTGTAATGTAAGTATCACACTGGGAAAATAAATGAGATTTCCACAACAGCTTAACAAATACTCACAAAAAATAAGGAAATATCTTTTCCAGAACTACCATAAGATCCTGCACCTAGCTTTTAATAGTTGGAGCCTCTAAGCTATGCGAGAAAATACTACTCAAAGAGGCTTTCTAAGAAAAATGATTAATGAGGTTTCACTGACAGGTCTTTTTTTAAAAAAATTATGCTAGTTACATGCCTCTAATGAGTGTTTGTCTGAGAGCTCAGTATGTTATATTTAAGAATTTCTTTTTTCACTATATGAATGCAATTACCTCAGAGAAAACTCGTGGTTTTGGCAGTATCTAGACTTCTAAAGTTAAAAGAACAACAAAAGAGGAATGGGCACCATGTTTACGTGAACCTGACTGCATATAAAAGAAAACAAGATTGCTGCTGCTATGTTTTCTCACAGAGTGCTAAATTAGCATTATGTCATGGGAGAACTAAGCTTTCTCTAATCCTTATTACTAAACTCCAGAGAGACCTACACAGTAACCAGAAGGAAAGAAGAGACCCAGCAGAGAGAAAATAATGCAGTGAAATGATGCAACTAAGAAGTAAGAGAAAAGAGCAGAAAGTTAATACTTAAAATCCAGCCCACAGGGGTGCTCAGTACTCTGTAAATAGAGAGCCTAGCACTCATGATATTCACTGAAAGTATCATCTCCAGCTTATAAAGCAATACTGCACAGCTTTTCCTCAAATAATTGCATTACTTCTTACACTTTTTAAAATCAGTTTGTGACATGTTGTCTCACCTGAACCTGACCCAGAAGAATAATCATCATCATCAATTGGATAGACGCCTGATGCTTCTTCAACAGAGCTGTTGTCAAGGTATAAATCTTTATCAGAGGTCAAATCTGTTCTCTGGAAAACAGATAAGAGGGAATGGTTAAAAAGATAATAGTTCTCCAGTACAGCAGTCTCTTTATCTTCACTCTTAGTTGTTAACTTGTTGATGGCACGCCGAAGTTTATACTTTGAATTTATGCCACACATTCATCTAAGTCATTACAGAAATTTGTAAAAATTACAGCATAAAAAAAAAAATCCAAGGCCGCACAATGAAAACCAACTTCATCTCATTAAATGCATGAATGAATAAAGAGGATTTGCAAATATACTCTGCAGAGCTTTTGTAACAAGAAAGCAGCAAATCCCAGGACTGAAGTCCTCTGTCAAGATATCAAATATGCAAATCTATAGGCTGTCATATGAAGTCTTTTCATTTGATCTCAAATGGGAAGGAACAAAAGCATGTATCAAAAACTATCTCAGAGGTTAATTGAGCCATATTTCATTAAATTCTTTAGAAATTAGAACAAACAACTGAATACAAGTATTTCTAAGACAGTGGTATTGATTAAGGATTATGCTATTTCCAGCCAGACCAGACAGCATGATGCTCCAATTCCTAAATGAACACATCTCTCACAGCTTCAATAGGCTAAAACTTTGGTTTCTTTTAACTGTCGCCAGATTTTTATGTCTGCAAGCATTTCCCCACTGCAGAGAAATTCTGCTCAAATGAGCTGAAAATAGAACAAGGTATCAATCATCTTTTAAACTGAAAATTCAGGCTTCAAAATACTAGAAACTGTCTTCCTCCACAGCAGCTTGCACTTTGCCAGCAGAGAACAAACTTCCTTATGAGAGCCATGTATCTCTGATGACTGAGAAGGTACCTGCCACTATTACTGCTATTACTCTGACTAGCATTTCTGTGAACGCCTGTTTGTCATGACTTGTTGCAGAAAGTATGACACTTCCAAATGGACTTTTAAGTTAAAAAAATCCCAAATACCAAAATTCTATACCAAAAATGCATCTATTCTGTATCTCATATAAGCACCCAAACCTGCTGCTCTGAGTCCCAAAAGTTTCCATCTCACTTATTACTGCATAGTATGGACTGCCCATTTTATTCTACTCAACATCCACTGCAGCTTTTCTAAAGGGGTCCCAAGCTGTGAACTCCTGTATGCAAAGACTCATATCTGACTTTCCAAGGTAACTTTTTTCCCCAAAGGTCTAAAAAATGCTGTTGAAAACATTTGTGGCTTCTTTTTAGTAAGTTTTTGGCAACAGATTCCTGTTTTAAGCTTCTTCACAGCAAAAAAATGCTCTTCAATTTTATCTATGATAAAAAAATTATTCATGGGAAGTAGAAAGGCCATCCTGATTATCAGTGTATTTCAGAGTAAAAGCTCTTTGCACCAGGGGTACCTTATGTTTCTCTGGACAGCTCTAAACTAAAACAATGTTACCCTGGGTTTCTTCTACAGAGGAAAAGAAAAACAACATAATACTTGGTCAAAGTCTCCTCTTCCTATGGCTGCTTTTACCTGTGGGATATGTTGGGGGGGGGGAGGGGGGAAGCCCTCTTTTTAAGATAAGTTTACAAAAGGCCTGCCCTCATCTCATCTGCTGCTGTTAGTTCACATGGTCTGCCTGGAACTGGCTGCAGTCCAAAGGAAAAATTCAAGATGATGATGCCTGGTCACCATCAAATGACTTAATTCCTTTAAAAGATGTCTCCCAAGGAAGTCATGATGTACCTTGGTAGGTGTGTGGGTGGTATTGTAATTAAGACACAGCTGAGACTGTTTCCGTATAGGAAAACAACTCCCTGTCACAGGACAAATATCCTGCTTTTGATCCAGCTGCCACAATGGACCAAGCCACTTCACCCAGCTTTACTTTCAGACACAATCATGGTACAAAACAGACTCCTCAGTATCAGGCAGGAAAAAACAAAACATTTTTAAAAGGAAATGCATGTGGCTGACCATGAGTACAGAAAAGCCATACAATATTCAAAAGATATCACAGGCAGTAAATGTTACCCAATGCCAAGTTGGGAAAAAAAAATTTGAAGACCTACATGCAGGAATTTCCTAACAATGGAAATTCTCTTTGGCAAGAGGTGAGAAACAGCCTGAGTTTGCAAAAGTTAGTGAATGAAAACCAGTCTTCATGGGAACATAAGCATCACACATCCATGCCAGAATTTTTTGCATTAAATAAAAATATGAATTTACCAATCAATTTATTCCCTGGACCATTTCCCACTTCTGTCTATATCAGAAGCAAACCTAGCAGAATTCAAAAACCAAATAAAACCTCCAATCGCTCCTCCTCCCCCCTCAATACAAGTGATCCTGTTTTCTTGCTTTTTCCAGCCTCACAGAACTCAAAGAGGACAGAAATTAATCCTGACAGTTCCTGTAACAATTCCTGTAAGACATCTGAGTGAATAACCCAACCTAGCCCAAGCTGCAAGTGCCTGGTCAGCCAGGCTCCCCACCATCATATTCACTCCCTTTCTTTCCATGAATTATGGCTCTTCAGCTGCCAAAAGCTTTTATTTCTCACCATGCTGAGATGTTCTCAGGATTTAAACCAGCTGAAAATAGAGGAACAGAAATGGAAGAAAAGCCTTGGTAGCTTTCAGCAGCAATTTGAGCATCCATTCTATTTTATTCTGGGGATGCAAAGGATACAATGTGAAACATTATTTAATGTCTCGTACTGTGGATGGCACAACTCCATTGGAGTGAGAAGACTATTCCCCACAGTCTTATGGAATCAGCACAATATTTACTGTGGGGAGAAATACATGGTGCAGTGGAGTCCAAATGCATCCAGATCAGACATCAAGTTCCATCTGAGGAAGATGCTTTGCAGCCTCTCTAGCCAGAGCCCCTTGCCTCAGCCCATTTGCAGTACAAATCATTCTCATGTGGCGGACCTCAGGAAGGACACAAGCATCCTCTCAAAGTAAAGGCACAAAGAAGCATACTGTAGCTTAAAAATCCCCAAATATCTGCACAGATAAATGCATTCTCTGCACTGTCCCCAAACAGACTCTCTTTGCAAGCTGGTGAGTAGACTGTGGATAGCTACATCTATACCTACAGCTTGCACCTTTCATCCCAGTTACTTAGAAGCACATAGCTGCCTTAGGCCACTTGGGATGAAAACTGCCTTGAGGCTCAGAATAAAAAGCAAAGTCCAACATTAAACAAAAAATGCACAGCCATTCAAAATAATTCTGTGAAGATTAAGCTTAGAAAAATGAGAGATGATTTATGAAAATAAAAGAATATTTCATGGTGCTTTAGTGAGTATCAAGCACTGAAACCATGCTTTGTGATTTTATGCTATGTAAAAATAAATTTAATATTTGCTCTAGAAATGTTTTCTTGATTGTCAGCTGGGAAACCATGGGGGCCCATGGACTACTTCCAGGATGTTCACAAAAGAAAAGTTGGGAAAACAAGTCTGATGTCAGTAGGCTTGGACAGAGAAAGGTCTGTACTAGAACTTTAACATGTTTAGGAGGAAAAATAAAAAAGTTTGCAAATTCTAGCTTCATGAAAGAACTTTTAGTTATTATGAGGGCCCAATATTTAAGGGACTCTTTCCTATAGCTAAAAATTGAAATCAGAGCCCTCATGTCACTTTTACATAACAGCCTTATTTTCAGACCTATTAGAATGGCAGGAACACCAGGCAAGGATGCCTCTGCTATCAGTCCTTTAATCTGGCCCTGAAGCCACAAAAACTGCTTGTTACCTCTTGACAGAGATTGCATTCTTGTCCATCATTGTTATCCCACTTATGTTTTTATTCCAAGAATATAATGCTGCAAAATCCTGTGACCTAAATACTTCACATGCTACATACCAATGATCACTGAGTCCTGTCTGGTTATTGACTCCACTGGCATAAATCTAAATCTCATGGATGTAGTGTAGATTAGCACCCATTAAGTACTAGATAAAGGACACTTTCATACCAGTAATACATTGAATTTGAAATTTCAAAGTATTTATTTTACTGAAGCTTACATTTAAAATAATTTTTAATTTAACGAACTTAGATAATCCAGGACATATTAAAAAAAAAAACAACAAAAAAAGCAAACCCCAAACCTCACTTTAACACTAAGTAAGAGAGGAAACTAAGCAAAAAAGGTTTTCCTTTCTCATCATCTCATGAAAGGCATAGATCATTCATCAAAATTACAATGGGAAAAAAATGAGAAACAATCATCGGAGAACATGCGAATGGATGGCACATTTTGTTTAAAAAAAAGTACAAAGCGCCCTGTCACAGCCATTCCCTTTTTCAGTGCTGCTGTTACTGTCAGTCCTCTCATTCTGGGGGGGTGATTTAGGAGTAAGACATTACAGACTTTTATGCCATGTGGATGAAGTCAAGAAAGCTGGTGAGAGGAACAATGAAAAAGTAATGTCTACCATGGCTGTTTGAAACTCAGACACAAGCAATGAGAAGCTGACATGGAAGAAAACATTTTATTATTTGCAATGCACTCAAATTTTTATTCTCTGCCTTTTTGGGGTATATGTATGGGACAGAGAATTTGAAGTTTGCAGCTGGATTACTAATGATACACTGCCTCCCTTTTTCCCCAGATGGAATTCTTTTAGATGTAACCTGTTTATTATGCATGGAAACAGACACTAATATTTAAAAAGTGATGTTATATTACAAATATCTAAGCCAGGAGTCTCTGAAAATTTGCAAGCATTACAGCTGTTGATTAGTCAGAGATCTTACACATAAGAAGGTCAAACAAAACAGATTTTCCTCTTCTATTAATACATAGTGCAGTTCCATACATGCTTGTGTAAAAGCATGCGCAGCTGGTGAGTCTGAGTTCACTAGAGTGATGTATTTTTCATATACACTACATTTTTTCAAAGCTAACTATTTGAATGCATTCACCTAAAGCCTGAGGGCCGTTGCAGAGGTTCCCAATGAAGGCTAGAGAAAAGGCAGTTGTGTGAAGAAGCTGTATTTCCCTTTAGGCTTCCTGCAAAAGGCACTATGATCTGCCACCCAACAGGAGTCAGTCCTTACAGACCTCAGCACTGCTGACCTCGAAGCTGGCAGGTGTCTTTCTATCATTATTTGCCATTTCTTTGCTTGCTGTCATCACACCAGGAAAGTGGTCTAACAAGGTGAGACTGTCCCATTAAGAGTTTGTGAACCTTGTCCAGGAATCAGAGTCACGATTTAACCAAAAAAACTGAAATGCAAAACTTTCAAGTCAGATTTCCACCTCAAAGCACCAGGTTTTCCCTCAGAAACATGCCAATCAGAAGAGAATCCACTTTCCCTTTTTTACCATGTTACTCCTTCTCAAAGATGAGCCTCTGCCAGCTCCTTCAGTCTGCAATTCCCTATGCTACCCACATGTACCCAGCTACAAACATGCAATTTTGAAGGAGGATTTTATGTTAGGAGGCATGTTTACCACTAATTGTGTTTAATGCCTGCCTTTCCTTTCCCTGATACGCCCTACAGCTGGGCACAGAAGAAAAGGAGAGAAGTAGTTCCCATTCTTTCCTTTCAAGGTGATGTTGGCCCTTTTAAGAATGCACAGAACTAACTCCTCCCAGCAAACCCCACCTCAGCGCACTATGCCACCCACGGTGGGGTCTTCTGCAAAAGTGGTGGTGGGAGGTACAGTGGTGGGAAGTTCTGGGATTTTCTGAGAAATAAGACAGTAATAATTGGTGATATTGTTTAAGCACAACACTCTATGGACCCCCCATTTTCTTCCTTGGAGAAACCACAGTGACTGCACAATGGTGATGCAAGTGGAATGGGTACTGGCCACAGGGAAGCTGCTGTGCACCACAGCCTGGGCAACTCGGATCACAGCAAAAATATTATTTCTGTAACAACAGGTCCCAGATTGAATTTTCCAAGTTTGAAAATAAGAGTTTCATACAGAAGCCAATATCTGCATTGCTCATTTCCCCCAAATAATTTTGACAGAGTTACCATCTCCCAGTGTTACCTTAGAATGGCTTAAAATCCTCCAAACACTCTCTAACGCTGCTCCCTTTCCATGCCAGTCCTCATGCTCACCCACATGCCCACTGTGAAAACCAGCCTTACGATGGGAACTGCCTGGACTGAATTTGCAAAAGCCACCACTTCCTCCACTGCTGCCTTTGGCCAATAAAATACCAAGCTTTGATTGCCATGACGCATTCTGGAGAGCTCATTTACTCAGGTACTTTTAAATCATAAAGGGCATTTGTTGCCCTTCTTCAGGTAAGGGTGGAAGAGTAAACTGTCTTTGTACAGGTGTCTCTGGTAGCGTTGTGTTTGCCTCTAGGGACAGTGTTGGTGCCGGCAGCGGCACAGCAGGCTGTCATCCTGTATGGTGCAGAGCAGAGCCACTACCACAGCTGGAGCACATGCCAGGAAGATTATTCACGCTCCTTGTACCTCATGTATAACTTCCTGATGCTGCACAAAACTATAGCTTTAGGCCTCCAATCTCTCACGACAGATAAAGAAAGGGTTTGACCACTCGTGGCTGCTGAGGAAAGGCGGAGAGCCCAAAATAAACACAAGTACTGCAAATTGCTTCTGCTACTGCTAGTTTCAACAACAGAGGAGTCCACCAAAAGAGCTGATTTACAGAGAATGCCTCATGTCAGAGCCAAGAGTCTAAATATGCTGCCTTTTAAGATGCACACAATCTGTTATGCCAGACTAATTACCAAAACAGAGGCGTATTTGACAGGGACTGCACTAATAAAACAACTCTTGCTGGTGTCAGGTGTTTCAGCAGTCTATGTCATGGCTCACACTAAATAAAATACACTGCATCCAAGGAGACATCAACAAGCCACCACCACGTCAGCTCCTGTTCACTTACAGCCACACGCCAAAGAAATTACAGCACTGCAGTTGATAGATTTAAGTTCACACTCTTCACGAAGTCACAGAAACTCATGCGCCTGTTTTCTAACAGTCATCTGTGCCTTTAGAAATATTCCCTCACATAATTACATGCCGTATGGTACATTATGTGATAACAGAAGTTAAAAGTGTAACAGAGAACTTGTTCAAGCTTAATTGGAAATGATTTTCATCCCCTTTTAAGGACTCACAAATCCATGTAGCAGGTCTTTGGCCTTCTTACAGCTTTGGAGCTGAGGCTTGTCCTGCCTGGAGGAGAAAGATAAATGTCCTCTGAAGTTCTGGCCTGTTGGCAGTAAATTCCAATGGAAAAAGCTTCTATCTTTCTCCTTCTTTTCACAATGTCTGATTTCCAGTTGTGTATCATTTATCTACTAGATGCCTACAGAGACCAAACTTTGGTCTATAATTTTAATTCCTTATCCAAAAATTGTGTTGCCTAGGGTTGGACAGAAGTTGTTGCATGATGATGCAGGAGAGAAGAGAACAAGCACAGCAGCAAGATCAGGTGGAGCTTTCTGTCCTTACACATGAATATCAATGGCATGATCTGTGATGAAGGACAGATCAAACAACCTCCTCCACGCTCTCCAGCTAAAACAGATTTTGCAATGAATATTTAGTAAATGAACAAAAAGAGATCCTCATGAGTTACCCTACAGCCTTCCTAGTCTATCCAACTAGGCTCAAGTCCATATCAAGAAGCATTAAAAGACTGCTAGGTGAATAAGACCACAGCTGAGTGTGCCACTTCAAAGATGTTTTCATAATCTATCCTGCAGAAGTTACCTATATCTTCATTCAGTTATAACAATTTTCTGAAGAAACAAACCTTTATGTGTATCTTTGCCACCACTACACTGCAGTGAAAGAGCAGTTCCACACAGACTACAGGTTAGGACCAAGGGACCTTCCTAATCCCATGATCACATAAACTTACTCCAACTTCAAATCATTACTTTGAAATGATAGAGGGGCCTGGCAAATCTGATTTGTCAGCTCAAGCAAACAGTACTGCTGTGCTGTTTGTGCAAACCCCCCCAGTCTGACATTTTATCACACTCCCTAACTCCACACCAACAGGTCTTTCCTTGTATGTGAAACCCAGAAATGGACACTGCTGTTTAGTTGTCGCCTTCACCTTGGAAACCTGAAGACTGCTTAACAGTAAATTACAGTACACAGCAATTCCCATTTCCCACGTAAAAGCAGAAGTTTAATATCAAAGTTTCTCTGTGTATCTGCAAATTAAAAGATTCAAAGCCCTTTCAGCTTTCATGCCAAACAATCAATCGGTGCAAAGAACAGTTTATTCTTCAACTCTGCCTTTGACGTAGGCACAATACAACAGGCAAACTATTTTAAAGGGACTACAGCTGAATCAGCTTCCAAAGTGCTACTCCAGACCGAAATATTAAAGGGCAGTGCAGGCAAAACAGCACCAGAAGCCAGCAGCCAGCAATGCGCATCACAGATTAATTTATCTCAATTAGCATAGCAATTTTCTGCACATTTTCCAAAAAGCACCCATCAGTTTGCCTAAAAATAGGATCAAAACCACCATGCAAATTGTTGTCACAGCTCAAAATGCTAATCAGTTTTTTAAGGACACATCAGCCCATGTGCAGACAGGTTAAATTTAAGGCACAGCCATGACCGAGAAGCTAAATGCTCTCCTTTGAAAATGCTGAATGAAGAGGTCAGCCTGTCTTTGAATCACCAGTCACAAGTTGAGCAGTAACAGGAGAAGCAGGTAGCTTTTGGTATAGAGGTCATAACTACATGTACCTGCCCCAGTCAGTGCTTCTAAATCTAATGCACACTGACTCTTCCATGCACACCTCCTCTCTCCTTTCATGCTTTACTGATCCTTTTTGCTAATCAATCAGAAGAACTAACACTTATATTTTTGTCCCTCCTCTTGAGAATGTGGATGAATGATTAAAGCTGCCAGGGTAACCTCTTTGGCATGCATGCCAATAACTCCCCACCTAATAGCCTTTCCTCTGCCTCCATGCCCTGGCCCACTGGTGATTACTGCAATCCCTTGAAGTGGTCAAATTGCAGGGCAGACCCCATGGAAACCTATTTAGAGCTGTTCTAGTTCATACCAAAGAATAATGTTTTTAATACAGATTGTTCTTTTTAAAACCCTACAAAGGCAGCTGTAATCAATCGTAGTGGAAGCACTGCAAACCTCCACTAGTTTCAAAAGCCCCATATTGATTCCTTTCCAGCCCATAGATTTCAACAAAATAACCCCATGTGAGGAATCCAGAGTCAACTAACATGAAATCATTTAAATTAAGATCTTTTTGCCATTAGTAGCAAGAATTAGCAATAAACTGTCTCAATCAATTACATTCCTTTCACATAAACAGGGAAGTCCTGTATAAAACAACTATATAGTTACATTAAATACCAATTAAATATTACTAGCAAGAGTTATGTATAGCAACTGAAGCTTGTCAAAGGTGAGGAGGAATCAGACTTCACAGCTTAAAGACCAAGCATTTTCAATTTGCTATCACTGTTACTCTTTCCACTGTGACAGTCTTCTCAGGCACAGACAGCAAACACAGACAGCATTGAGAGACCAGGTACATGCTTGTGAGATACCTCTTTGTATCCCACATCCCCACACAGTAAGAAAACAAAGATGACTTTATTGCTATTTCCAGGTGTCAACTCCCACTCATCTCACTGGTCTCCAAGATTAAGTTGTTGGATTCAGCATTCTGATCCCATCTTACTTAACTGAATTTTTGCTACAAAGGCTTGGTGTTCATATCATATCCTCTTTGATGCATACAAAGATAAGAAATGAATTTACTTCACATGGGATAAAACACCACTCTAATAACTTCTACTATAAAAACAGTTGAGTGAAATCAGAGATAGGGTGGCTTGTACCAGCTATATGGCTTCAGAACCAGTCTTCTGTCGGGTATGCTGCCCTTCAGGCATGACGCCCCTCCTTTCACCAGGGAGAAGGAACTAATGCATCACCAACACAAGCCTGCCTGACTGCCCAGCTGAAGATGACACACAGGCTGGGCTGGGAGGACACAGCATCCTGCCAGCAGTGCCAGCCAAATTCCAAGTCAAGTGGGCCTAAGGCAAGAAGGATTTTCCCTCCTGCCCTCTCTCTGTCTTTGACTCTTCTGACAGCTTCCTGGGGATTACAGTTCAGCATCAGACTGGACAAAGGAACCATGTGGACCATTTCTTCTGAAGATATATACAGCCCAGAGCTGCATTCAGAAACTCGATGGATATACTGAGCAAAACCACTGAAAGAGAATTTCTACTATATTATTAGGAATTTCTCCCCACACCGTTGCCTGTATCAACTGCGCAGCAAGACAAAGCAAGGCAGAGCCTCGGTGAGGCAGTCTGCTGTCAGCCTCCATACCTGCTACACTTCCACACACCACAACAATTATATTGCATTCATATTCCTGAGAAGAACCAGCTAACAGATGTCTGCTCTTAAAAAAAACCCACAAATGTACTTGGAAAGCATCAAGCTGAAACTGCATTCTAGAAGGTACACTAGAATAAAAGGCTACTTCCACAAGCAGTGGAAAGGCTGACATCAGATTTCCTACATAGGTTCTGTGCTCCACCACAAGCGCAGCCTCTGCTCCTTTGCCCTGTGCTACTGCTTCCCTATGAGCTGTGCACATGGATATGGCAGAACATGGATCTAAAAACTCTGAAAATGAATATACAGTAATTTCTCAAAATAAAAGTTTAAACTGGAATTACAGAAGGGACTACCTTCAACCAGTACATCACTTTTATTTTTTTATTTTTCTTTTTTTTATTTAAAGCATGGTCAAGAAAACTGCTGCTTTAACTGAAGTTTTAGTGATAACATAATCTCTCCCAATTATCATAAGCAATTACCTTTAATAAAATTGTCTGAAATAAGCTTTACATTGATTATCTTCAGGTGATGTTTTTAAAATAATGCTACAAAAAACTAGTAGCAGAAGAACTACGTTTGTAATGAAGGTAGGGACAAATTACACTGTATTTGATAAATTTGCTTCCCGTGATTTACAGGACAATAAGCCAAGTAAGTTGTTTGACAGCATTTTTAACAGCTTAGATCTCACTTAAGAGTAAAATACAACAAAGACTCTTAATGGTATTAAGTATCTTCTAACAAAGAACAATTCTTTCTTTCTAGCATTCATACTTTAAATCAGAGTTCTGTTAGAGGGAATAAAGATTTCAGTATTTCTATAGCAAAACTTCAAATATTCATATAGATGTCCCAGCACCATCAATACAAGGTTAGCAGCACTCTGCAATCTTTACTGCCTTATCAACAGTCTAAAGCTTTTAAAAATCTATATGCCTACAAAACCTCCTGGAGCTGTTACACATTGAGGATTTCACAGAATTATTGACCTGGGCAGCCTCTTTATCCTCAGTAAGTTATTTTAAGCAACTTTCTGCCAGCAAGCAAGTCTCTTTGTTAGGCTTTGTCTGTATTATTGCTAAAGCACTGCTTACAATACAGCACAAAACAGGGAAGTACTAAGCAGAAACCAGAAAGAGGTCTGTCAAATTCTCTTTTTATTTCTTTTTTTCCTGATATGCTTCTAATGCCCTACAGACCACTGCCCTGCTGCCTGGAATCCTTCTATGCAGCTGAGCCACCTCCTGAGAGGGGGCAATGTGAATGCACAGCAGACAAAACAGACCAAATCCATGTATTTTTGGGATCATGTTCTCTAACTTGCCCACATTCTTTTGCCTTGTTTGCACTTCTACACATCTCTCTCTCTCTCTCTATCTCTCTCTCTCTCTCTCTCTCTATGTATCTATGTATCTATGTATCTATCTATCTATGTAAATCTTGTAGAGAAACAGAACCTAGCAAGTGTGTTTACCCACTAAGAAAACACATCATCTGGCTTGGGAGTTGAGGAAGAAAACAATAAAGAGAAGTAAGTTTTTCATACTTCAAACTAAAACCCCAAACACTCTGTTCTATTCTTAAATTCCTTATCAGATAAAGGTCTTCAGCTTGAGGATCAGATTTCTTTGGCATGGTAGAAAAAGCAAATCTCAACTCAATACATATCAGCATATATCAAAAAGCAATCTCATGGTCTTGTGCAGGCTTGTGCCTGGAGGTATCAACAGAGAAGGCCAGTGCTAGCACAGCAGTTTTCCTTGGATGTAACTTAGAACAACCACAGTTGGCCAGCCGCATCCATCCTTCCACTTTTCTACTTATGAAAAATATTTACGCTGTGATCCTGTTTGTGGAAGCAACTCTTGCTTGCACTTTTAATTTGAAGCCTTGTATCTTGAAAGCTTGTACGCCCAGTGACACATACTACCCCTAGCTGTCATCAGAACTACTAGCACGTACCCTGTTTTAATGCAAGAGAACGTCATAAAATCTATTCAACTGACAGCCTACACAGACACAGAGAAAATTTAGATTTGATATCAACTTCTGTATCACACTTGATAACTAGACTCTCAGCTCAGGGCCAAGACAAACAGAGGAAGCTGCCCAGGGAGAAATATAAAAAATTTAAAAGATTTAAATTTGAATCCACAAAATCTTTGCTAGTGATATTTTATTTCTGGATGATAGATCAACTTTCCTATTTTCTTGTTAAACCTGTACCTTGCAGAGGGAATAGAAAGAATGGATGTTTTCTAAGTTATCAATTCTGTAATGCTTGTGAGTACCACAGAAACAAATTCTAAGCAATATCTTAGGGAAGCAACTAATTCAGCACTGACATCTTTCTGCTACTTAACATGGTTAAGGATTGGCAAAAATAGCAGACACAATGAATAAGTAAGCTGTCAACCCTCTGTTATGCTAGATAAAGCACGGATGTATTCCAATTATCTGCACCTTATTTCCAACAGTTCTGCTTCAAAAATACAGCACATAATCTGCTCCATACAGCTGCCAATCAAATGGACAAATTCTCTAAAGTTTTCATTGTAGATATGTCCAGAGCAATTGCATTTAGCAAGGCTATCCCCAGATTAATAACAAAACTTTAATTCAAACCACAGTTTTTTCTCTACAAGCAATAAAAAGGGGTTGTTACACTGATGGCATTAGAAAGCTTCTTAGTTCCTGTTTCTGTTTGCTTCAGTAAAAGGATCACTAAGCACTCAGAAACCAAGCAAGCAAAAAGGGGTTTCATCAGCCTAAGTGATACGGATGTCAGCTGCTTAATAGACCTGACCTCGCACAAACCTGCTCACCTCCCTAGGTTAAGTGAGCTTAAAAAAAACCCCAAGGACAAAGAAGGAAGGTGTAAAAACTCTGCTTAGGGACACCATACAGCAACACATTCAGACTACTGCAAGACAACACAGAATAGTTTTGCAACATTACTAGTAAAGTTGTATATATATAGCTAAGAAACTAGAGGTCAACGACTGCATTTCAAACGACACCAATGCATCATAAAGCAACATTTTAACATTAATTCTAACATGCAGCTAGATAGAAGAATGCTCCTGTAATGTGAGTTTAGTACAAAGTATAAAGGAGTTTTCTATCCTACAATAATATTGTTTTTAAGTTCTTCTCAAATTAGACATCTGAATAAGAATAAACCTCTACTCAGAGGGCAGAGCATGAAGTATGTAAATCAGGTTTCCTGATAAACATACATGATCAAATTAGATGAAGAAGGAAGTTATTGATAAATACAATTCTGCAGACAATATAAATGGAGGCAGCTTTTTATGGCATGTTGGGAAGAAGAATGTAAGGAGGCAACTGCAACATGTTACATCATGGAAGGCAGCATTTGATTACTCGCTTTGACCAGAGAAGAAGAAGAGATCAGAAAGACACTCTCACATGCTATTCACAGGGACAACAACTGAAGGAAGGCAGATGATGACCAAGAAGCATTTGAGAACTGAAGATAATTTCTGCTGAAAATTAAAGTTATGTCAGTAGCGGATGTCTCTTCTTAAAAGTCACTCAGTAGCTGATGTCCCTTCTTAAAAGTCACTCAGAAGTTAATTCAATTACATAATGACATGAGGAATAAAGACTATTAAGCAGAGCAATACAATACCTACTGGCATTTTGATAAAAGCAGAGTCATCAGCTCATTTCATTTCTTTAAAAACCATGAGTCCCTGCTGGACACATTCCACTGAAACTAATGACACTTGTCCAGTGAAAGCTGTGCTTTCCTTGCAGAAAAAAATTGGCTTATCAAGATGTGGTGGCACCTCGAGAGTTTGCTGTGCTGAAACTGCTCATCTCACAGCCTGGCAGAGCATGAGCCCCTCCAGAGACTAAGGGCCCCAGCTCAGCTCCTGACAGGGTCTGTCCTTCCTCCATTCATCACATGTGCACACACAGGCCCATGGAGCACTCCCTGGGGAAACCTCTGATGCGCTGGGAGAGCTGATTACTGCTGGCTTACAGCTCAGATGGATGCAACCAAAAGGCTTAACAAGCCTTCATTTCACTGAGTTAGTCTGAAGGGGGAAAAAATGAACAGTTATGAAGAACACCACCAAAAAAAGTGACATAAAGCACAGCGCAAAGCTTTGTGCCTCCCAGAAAGATAGGAATTGCTCTTTATTTTCTCCCCAGACACCATATCCTTCATGAGCCCATTGACAAAAAAGAAAGACCAAGCCATGCTCTGCAGGTCTAGTATTTCTGAAATCAGGCCACCAGGAGCAGGAGGGAGAGGAAGAGGCATGTCCCACTGGTCCCCTGCCCATGGCATGGGCAGCCACTGGCCCTGGGAATGCTGCTGCTCCTCCCACGCACCATCTCAGCAGCCACCAGCTTCAGGCAGGCAGCAAATGGCACTGAGAGCTAAAAGCATCCCTCCAGGCAAGCCACAGCCTGTTTTACAGACAATGAGGTGTTTTCTTCGTTACTTTTCCAGTAGGGCTGGTTTGAAGTGGCACACCATTTGCATTCAGAGAGAAAACCCTCATTTTGTCATCAGAAAGCTGGGGAGAAATTTCCAGTGAGCCAGTGTGCCCACTGGACACAAATTTGTCCCTGCTCACTTTGTGCCAGCTCTGATGTAAGCCCAGCTAGCGCTGGCCAGCCAACAGGGCCTGGTTTTTTGAAACCCCATTTTGTGAGGATGACAGAGGGCTGTGTTGTTCCCCTCTCTGTGTTCATTACAGCTACAGTTCAGAGGTAACACAAAGTGGAAAGCATTTGGGTTCAGAACAGCCAACTGCAGTCCTTCAGCACTTACTGAAACAAACAATAGAAGCAGCACTTAAAAGATTTGACCTGAAAACTTTGGTACATACAGTCTGTATGTTGAGGGATGGGTGCAATAGTATTGCCCTTTTTTTTTTTCTTTTTTAAACCAATACATGAGATTCAAATAAAGGGATAGTTTAGGATACCTCACACCACTGCTCCACCTTATACTGTCTTAGGAAATGAACATGCATTATTGATTTACAAACAGGATACATAGTATCCTACATATCCTGGGATATTCTATTATCAATATATACTAAGCCCTATCATTTGCAAGTTAAAGCTCATATTCACTGAAACAGTCACTAAGAGGAGCCAGTTTTTCCCTCACTTTCAAGTTTCCTGCATTGTATCACATAGCTGAAGGTTTCCATCATGCTGGAGAAGACTATCATCCATGACATTATGCAGCATTGAAGAAGCCAAACAGATTAAATGGACATCTGCATTTCCAGTCTGCTATAAAAGTGGTTTAATACCAAGCAGTCTTTAAACAGTAAAACTGTCTGCAATTGCTGCTCTATAATCTGTGAGAAATCATTCAATCTCAGTGTTGAGCTTCCATTACTACTTCTCTGCAAGTAGATAGAAAAATTTCCAGGGCACATACTTCTTGTTTATACCCCAGCACTGAGGAGGAATTAAACACAGATTCAGTTTGCATTCACAGTGATCCTGGCACACATCAGGTCTCAGGCTTGTATTTTCAAAGCAAAGCACAGAAAGTACAGTGAAACCTCCAGTTATGGTAACTATTTGGTATGTTACTTCCCCTCTGAATGTATCATTGCAGTAAATACCCTGAGGACTTGTCAAAGCAAAGCAGAGTATCCCATCAGAACCCTCATCCTCAAGCTCTTTGAAACGTCGGCCCCTCAGAGGAGAGGTGCTCAGAGAGAGCACAGGACGCAGCTGCGGTCCCGTGCCACCACCAGTGGAGTCTGGCTGCTCCGGCTGGAAGCCAACACAAGCAACAGCATCAAACTCAACATCTTTTCCAGACTTGTTGCTTGACGTTGTAATGACTGCGGGATTAAGACTGTGTTGTTTGGGATTCAAAGGCTTACTTATTTTAGCAGTGTAATCTGTGTTGACACATTTTGGTTAAGATGGAAGTACCTCTTGTTCTCAGGGAGCTACATGGATACTGCCAGCAAACACTATGCACACTATGCAGCTGATGTCCCTGCTCAAGAAAACTGAAGGTGTTTGCACTTAAGCAGGGGAAGGCCAAGAAGATGTGGGCACTCTGGCCCAGCTATGGGATTCAGTTTGGACTGAGGCCAAAGCTAAAGACAGGTAGCTCCCAGAGGCTCAGCACACCTTGTGACAGGATCATGCCTGGATTACCCTGCTTCCTCAGCTGGACGTCAACAGGCCCAGGCCATCCCTCTTAAGCAAGAGATGGCTTCCAGAGTGGATTAACACTTTTCATCTTTTCATGTTCCTTTATTTTGTTGTCACACAGATCTCTCTGATGTGGTATTGAAAGCATATGGCTAACATCCACCACTTGTTTGGCCCCTTCACCCCCACCCCAAAGCCAGGTTTCACGTGAAAGAGCCCTTTGCTTTATCTGAACTGGGCAGACAGGTTGTCCCACAAACGCACCAGTTACATCATTCAACTGAGTGCAGCAAAAGTGAAACAGTTCTCCATAACAGGGCTATCAGTGTTCGAATTCACATCTCTCAGCTGACAACTAGTTTAAAGGCAGCTCCTGCCCCGTGTATTTATTCATGAATAAATCCTGAGTGTCTACCCAGCATGGTAGTTGGTCAAGACCAGGAGCCCAGGAGAAGGGCACTGCTCCTCACTTAGCTCTGCTGCTGAATGCAGCCATGCAACCTTACTGGTGTCTCCTACATGGGCTGACGGTTTCAGCTGGCCTGATGAAAACTGCCATGGCCTTGAAACATAACATCAGTCTTGGATGAAACCTAAGGTATTCTTCTGGTGTTACCTGCATCTTCTTCTACTCTCTGTGTCCCTCTGCTTGGCAGAGGGAGACAAAGGATCAAAGTGAGTCCCTCAAGAGTCACACGCACATTCCCTTCCCTCTCAGTACCTATGTACAGTTAGATCTAATCATTACAAATAGACTTCACTTGAAATTTTGAATTCACTGGCCTCATGCTAGATTATCCAATCACAACTTTAATACGGCAGCAGCCTCAGATGAGGTGGGAAGACAGAAAGTCACTGTGTATTTCAAGCACCTAACTTTAACTCAATTCAGAGTAGCTAAATTTAGGGCCAAAAGGTCCTTCTACAGATCAGTGACAAGAAGTATATTTCTCCAGGGGGCTGTTCACAGTCCTGATTTTAGGTGTGATTTCAGACTCCTCAGTTAACAGTTGAGCAGTCTTTCCAACACATGTGAAGCAAGGGAATTAATCTCAGACTGAAACGACAGCTATAACATCAGATTCCAGTAGGTCTGAAGGAGTTTTGAAATAAAGCAATAGAGAGGCACATTGCAAAACCAGCAGATCATCTGCATCTTTCAGGGGAACAATTACTGTGACAACAGTGCATTTACGAGGCTTGGAAAGAAACCTCAGTATCTCAAAAGTGCCGAAAGGTGCACTGAAAACAACCCAAACCCCACGACTTCAGGCTGCAGACACGTACTTGTGCAACTGATGGTGCCAGAAAGAGACCTCTGTTCATTTGTACTGACACAGTATAACCCAACTGAGTAGGTGACTCGTCCCTGGACTGGGACAGCAAGTACTCATTTCTCTGGACACTTTACAAGGAAGGGGAAAAAAAGGCAACAAGAGCATAACTCCTGACTGCAGTGCTCTTTCAGTGAGAAGTTGTATTTCTCTGGTCATGCACAACAGCAGCTATTTCAGCTGCACACACCGAGACATCACTGTCATGAAACTAAATGTGTGGACCTGGCTGCATCGAAAACCAATTCTGCTGACTAATTAGCACAGCATTATGTGCCAAAAATATTCTTCCAGGTAAACTTTTTACCTCTTCCTATGCTGCTTATAGTCACATGATGACTGCTATGAAAGTTATATTGCTCCACACTTGGAAGATGGCAACTCTCCTCCAGTGGTAAAATCTACTCTGTACAGTCATTAAATGAATAGTAACATATATCAAATCTGTTCTCAATGCCATCCAGTGTGTAGAGGAGAATGCATGCTGAATATAATATTTTAGAAGTAAGATTTTCCATGTGCCACTCTAAGGAATGGAAACCAAAGGAGTAGCTGCATTGAGATACAGCAATTGAAATCCACAAGATACACTATTCAGACTTGCACTATCCCAGAAGGATGCAGTAGTTTGTAAAACTTGCAGACTGTGTATTTTACTTTATTTTCCCATGCACAATGCAAATGAAATGTAATCTATGAAGGCTTAAATTTAAACATCCTGTATCTATCACGCCATGGGACAGAAACCAGTCAAACCAGTTCAGAATTCACAGTTCTCTTCAGTGCAAAAGAGCATTGTATACCTATCAGTTACAGATTTGCAGAAAAATTGACCTAAGGCTAACCTCTAAAAGTGAGTTGTGCTTGTGTTAAAAAATGCTTGAAGTTTCTGTAATTATGCACCTATTCTATCTGCAGACAATAAGAACCTATTCCATCGGCATAAGACAGCACTCCAGTTGCTATTCCTGTGCCACCTTCTTCTCTTTTGAGCCAGACTACTAACAAATGCCCACACAGTATGAAAACCCCCTAAGGATACCTGCATATAATGCACTTACAAACAATGGTGTCCTGGTCAGCAAGATGAGATTACCTTACAGTGGCTCAGAGAACCTTCCAAGAGGGACATATTGTCCTAATGTAATAGGAGGCTGTGGGAACAAACAAGGGAGAACAAAACAAGACAATTATACAAAAGCAACTTCCCCGCTAAAATCTGAGAAGCAATTACAGGATATTGGCGTGCTTCCTGGCCCCAAGCTGAAGTACCATCACTGTTCATCAGTGATAGGGGAAAAGAAAAAGAGAAAAAGAACCAACAAGCATTGAGAATTTAAAACCCGTTCCTAGAGAGCCCAAACTGCCCAGAGGGCCACGCTTAAAGTGAGGCCTTTAGCTCCAGAGACGCCTACTTTTAGACAGGCATTTGCCTTCAGCTCAGTATCCAAAATCCTACTTTAATCCGTGGAAATCTGGTCACTGTGATCAGGGGAGCCGTCTTGATCTTCCTAAACACAGGCACGTAGCACTGCTTCTGATGCCTTGGGCACTCTGCCTTGCTCCCAGCTCCTGCTGCAGATAACATGTGCCTCCTACAGGTCCCATCACACCTTCCAGGTCTGGGCTGTGTGGACCTCCCAGTGACAGAAGGTATCTCAAATGTCACAAAAAGTTAAGATTATTTGTCTTCTCTCCCCACACTGGGAGGGCTAGACTTGCAGGCAGAAGGAAGAGAAAGTCTCCAAACTGGGGCTGGTCTGTGGTATATAAGACAGAAGACCCTGAATGAAGGTTGTGCAGATGCCTGAAACGCTTCTGGAATGCTCAGCTTTGTGACATAAACAAAGTTTGGCTTATCACCCTTCAGTGACAGCAACTCTTGCATGGTAAGGCAACCTTTGGAAAGCCAAATCCCCACATACTCCTTGCAGTGGCAGATGTCAATCCAGACTTCTGTATCCCGTATGTGATAGACGATTACACAGGATACAAGAACTACACTCAGAATTTTTCTTCTTCTTAGGTTGCCTATTTTAACTAAAAATGCCAAGCACAAAAAAGTTTCCAAACTTTCAAAGCTAATTTAAACAATTTGTTCCTCGTAGAAGTAAGAAGAACACTGATGTCTTTTAACACAAATCTATCAGACAATTTTTCTAACAACTAGAAAACAAAAAACCCCAATCTTTGCCCTCCTCATCACAACTTCGAGTTGCTTAAACTGGGGAAAGACCCTGAGAATCTGCAATAGCTCCTGCACCAGTGCAGAAGCACATCTAAGCTGTTCCTCTTGAGCTTTCCTATAGATCACTGATCTCCTCTCAGCCCCTGCTGCCTCTGACACAGCCATGTCAGGAGCTGTGGGAGTGCAGGCTGCTACATCAGCCACAGCTTTTTGCAGCAGGATAATCCTCCTCCCCTTTGCCATAGTGAAAATCTAGCAAGGGCATGGTGGGAAAGAGGAGGACACAGTTCTTGTCAGGCTTGTGCTGTCCTGGGTCTGCAGTGAGAGATCAGTATTTTCACCAGCCTGGGCTCTACAACTATAAAGAAAATAATTTTTGGTCTTATCCCTGTAGACACACAACTATGAGGTGATTTGCACAGATTTACATGTAGCTTTTCGGTGGTTCTCAGTCATGTGGTCCCTTTGCAAAACTAAAGTAAGCCTTCAAAGGACATTAAAAAGGACTTGCAGGCTGCAGTCCTGAGCTGAATCTTGTATGAGACAAGCAGCTGAAGACAGCAAAGTGAAGCATTACCATTTGCCTGTGTTAAAACACATGTAGGCCTTCTACTTCCAGAGTTTCCCGTTGTACAGATGACCAGCCATTAGGGTGGTCATCATTATTTATGCAGACATTAACAGAAAGTCTTGGTGAACATCTCATTCTTTTTTTCAAGGTCAGAAAGACAGGTCCAGGCAGAATTTGCACAGACTGATGCATTATTACTGATGTTTTCCTCTTGGCTGGATTAAGCCACAAATGGGCCAGACAGGAGAGCAGATAGTAGCTCTCCCCTCCTCATCAAAGTGGTGATGAAAGCTACAAAAAAGGCTTCCAAAATAAATCCTACTGTGACATTTTTAGGGTGTAGGCACACCCCAAAACTTCATAAACCAACAAGAGGGCTTTTGTTCTCTTGACTGAATTCCAAGCATTTCAGAGCACTCCACTAAAGATCAACCAGAAAGGCTACCTGTTTCCTTCCTTCCCAGGCTCTCAAAAACACTAGCAATGGTATTTTTCTTCAACTATAAATGAGACTGCCTACTAACACACTGCAGCATGGTATGCAGAACTTCATTTGTACAGGCAGTCAAAAAAATAGTAAATAAATTCATGACTGTATTCCATACAGCACTCACTTCTATTAAAAATAGGCATTTTGCTTAATTGCAATAATTCTAAAGGAGATAAAAGGACAATTTTAGAAAAAAAAAAAAGCTGCACAAGGGAAAAAACGCACTCAAAACTCCCCTCACAAAATCCAGTCACCACCAAGAAAGGCCAAGTCCCACATTTTAATTCCTTTATAGGCTTGAGGTCTGTGATTAAGTTAAACATAGGAGCAATTAACTTTTGTGCAAGTAACACATAGGCTTTACTGCATATACAACTAGGAAGCCCTGACAGCTTCCTACAGAACAGCCATTCCCACAGGGACTTTTAATTTAGTTTAAGTACAAGCACCTCTTGTGAGGAACAGAAAACAATACACAAACTCCTCACAATAGACTGAGGATCACAACACTGGAGGCTGGAGGGGGAGGTGGGGAAGGGCTAGGAGATAGAGGTTCTTTTTTTTTAATCTTTATTAGAAATTCAGAAAACTTGCATATACTTCTAAATTTCCTTCACATGAAGTGTGGTTGCTGCAATAACAACAGTCACAGGTAACTAGAAGTCATTAGCCAGCTGCTTACTGTCCTTTTAAGGCAGAAAACATGTTCCAAGTTTAAACTTGCTCAGTGAACTCTATTATCTGGGCCTAAATTTTTTCCTGTGTGAAGTGAGACATCATCTAAATATTTCTACTGTTTTCAAGTACACAGACAAGATTTATGTGTCTGTGTCTTCCTTATACTGCCTGGAACCAGTAGCATGAAATTGAAAGTCTCTTACTTCAGAAAGGAATAAGCATTGTTTTCAAAATTGATACAGCATAAGTACTGTGCATAAAATTTAGACTTACTTATTTGGGGTAACTTTACCCAACAGCAAAATCCAAAGGCTGCTTTTCACAACAAGGGGGAAAAAACACCTTTATTTTGTTGGAACTACTAAGAGATGTTCCCTCTTCAGCACCTGTAATGAAACCCACTGTGATGATTTTGGCTCACATACAGTTCGCTTTCTTCACAGTGGCTGCTATGGGGCTGTGTTTTGGATTTGGAACACAGAGTTGATAATACAGTGATATTTTTTTATTGCTGAGTAGTGCTTACACAGAGCCAAGGCCTTTTCTGCTTTTCATACTGCCATGCTGGCAAGGAAGCTGGGAATGCATGGGAGGTTGGGAGGACACACAGCTGGGACAGGTGATCCAAAATGACCAAAGCAATATTCCAGACCATACGACATCATGTTCGCTATATAAAGTGGGAAGAAGAAGGAAGAAGAGGAGGATGTTTGTAGTGGTGGCGTTTGGTCTTCCCAAAGTCACCATTATGCATGATGGAGCCCTGCTTTCCTGGGAATGGCTGAACACGTGCCTGCCCCTGGGAAGCAGTGAATTAATTCCTTATTTTGTTTTGCTCATGTGCATGGCTTTTCTTCACCCTATTAAATTGTCTTTATCTCCACACACAAGTCTTCTGGCTTTTACCCTTCCAGTCTTCTCCCCAGTCCTGCTGATGGGGGAGTGAGCAAGTGGCTGTGTGGTACTTAATGGTTGGCTGGGGTTAAACATGTGTGGGCTGAATCCAAAGCATAGGCAGTATTACTGCCCTTGGAGAGAAAGCCTGAAATTAGGGGAACTTGTTCCTGACAATCACCGATGAGAAGTTCAGGCTTTGGCATATTCCTCTAAGGTTATAGGTTGCTGAAACACTGCAGCCAAACCAGAGGGATTTTGTTTCCCCTTCAGAAATAATTAAATCACATTAGGGAAAAAAATATAGCAGAGGTAGCCTACAAACCTATCTTTTATATTGGACACTAATTGAAAAAGATACAAAACCGAGTAAGTTTAGGAAAACATTAACCTTAATTATACTGTGAAAATCAATAGCTGGTAAAACAATCATCCATATCTGATACTTACTTATTACATGCCCTAAGTAAAACTAAATACCTAGCTCAAGGGAATCTGTGCTTAAAAATTAAACATAAATAAACTGAAGCACAATAAGCCCCCATGATTTAAAGGCAATACTCTTAAGTAGGGAACAAAAGTTGTACTTCAGCATCTCATCTGAGATTGCATTTAGAAAGAGATGCCATTAGAGGAACAAATCTGTTAGCAGAGAATGCAGCAATTCCTGCCAAGCTGTTTGATAGAAACCAGGCACTGATATAACCTAATCTGAACAACTTCCCATTACCAATACCACTTCCTAAAAGGAAGGAATTAAGGTTGAAGGGTTCTCACAGCAGCTGCCGCAATTCACTATACCAAGCAAAGCAAATCTAGCAGAATTCCTTTTCTAAAAAGTAAAATGGTCATCCCGAGATGTCTTTCCAAATCAGATTATTTAACGTTCCTTAACAGAGGACTTGTAGCATACTATAGAATTTGCAAGTAATTTAGTTGTTTACTTTTTACAGGCACTCAATGGGACTTGTTATCCAGTCCCCCTCCTTTTACCTTAGCTCTTGGCCATACTGAAGGCAACAGTACTGTCACTTCTGGTTTAGATAAAGAGACCTCAGTGCTCACTCAGTGCTGTGGAGAGAAATATTCTGACACAGCACGGATCTGTATTTTTATCTTTCTGCAATCTCATTGAAGACTACAGCTTTCTTTTACACAGGTGAAGTATCAAGTTCTAGCAAGCAGACTGTAACACTGAGCTCTCAGTACTCACCTCTCTTGAAACTCAGATTACCAGGAAAAAAATACTCTCCTCTTATTAGCCTTTTATTATGAAATAGGTATTCATAGATTCCTGAAATACCTGCAATTCTTTTCATTCACTGCGGAGAAACTCGTATAAAGCTTAATGAATTGCAGAAACATTATACACTAACAAAGGCAAGATGCTTCAAGAAGCAGGAGGAATGCTCATTCAGCATCACAAAATACTGAAAAAAATATATAGAAAGTTAAAGATATTAAAAAAGGTATATTTTATAAAGACTTCCCACAGAATATATGTAAAGGATATAGAAACAGAGAACTAATTTATAATGCATACACTTTCTAAAACTGAACAGTTTAAAGTGAGTTATGGGAAGAGAAGGAAAAATCAGAAACTATGGTAAAATACTGTTGTTTTGTGTAAACATGTCATAAACTATAAATTATACTTTCCTTGGCAAGTTCTTCAAAAGGCTGGTGAAGGAGTGTGAGGTGACATGCCAACAGAAATCCCACGCTGCAGATTACACTGTGCCTTCAAACTCACACGAAACCTTTCTTGAGGTGTATTCCCACAGCATATATGAGAGGAGAGAGGTCCAAAGCTGAAGCTTCACTTGGAAAAGGGGAGGGGGAAAAAGTCCGAATATTTCGCTTTTATCAGCATTACACAAGCAGGTGTCACACACCTTGAAGGACAAATAAAAGTCACACTGACTGCTGGCACCAGCTAAATCACTGCACCACTACAATTTGGAAACTTCCTTCCCCAAGAGTCACACACGAAGCACAACTGCTGGAATTTCTGCCAAATAAAGCAGAGTTGCCAAAAGGAAAAACCATTTTGCCATGTTACTTCTCCTTTCCAAGACACCCCCCTCCCTCTGCTGCTGGCAAGGCAGCCTCAGGAGGACACCAGTCCTCCCTTGCCCAGGACAGACCTGCCCATGGGAGCACCTCACACACCCAGGTCAGGGTTTGCCGTGTCACCTGCGAGCACCCAGGTGTGAGCTGCTGCCTCCTGGCCACTCCTCAGTCAGGAGGAAGGCCTCACTAATGAACAGCAAAAGAGGTCTCATCATGTGAGCTCTGAGCCTGAAGTGGTATGAGAAAAAGGGAGAGAGAAAGAAAAGAAGGAAAGGATATATTAGCACAGGTGTAATAAAGGGGTGATTTCCCAGTATAGCTTCTCTTCAATAAAGTACCTTGAATTTTACAGTAGCAAAAGCAACCTAGTAGCAAAAATGAGTGATATAAATGTTGAGCAACTGCAGAAACAAAACACGATGAATCAAACTGTGATTGTGGAAAGGCGGCTTTTCATCGCTAATACACCCCAAGAGGATAAATTATGGTGAAAGTCCTATTACATAAAAATCCAGCCACCTGGGAATTCAAACAGTTAGCAGCCAGATCTATTTTTAATCACATTCATCTGCCAGACCTAGTGGCAGAGCGGGAAGGATTTGACAAAGCCAAATCCTCTGAAACAGAACAGAACTGACTATGGACTTCGGAGGTACAACCTGACTGCACTCACTGCACGGTATTATGCCTAGAAATCCTGCCAGCTCCCCAGTCTGGGGACAGAACAACCAGCTTTGGAGGAACACAGTAGTGAGCACAGTTTCAAGCAAACTCTTCAATAATCTAGAGCTCATCAGTGCCTGATCTATGTGGGACATGCCACCAAAGCTTCTCTGGCAGACAACAAATAACAGAATCAGAAACATAAACAACTTTCAGGGACAGTGAGTAGGTAAGAGCAAAATTAAGGGCTCAGTCCATGTGTCACATGTGGCATGGACTTTGGAGCATGCACTCTGCAACATCACTGATGTTCATGTGCACCAGTACCTACACCGGGTATGAGCTGGACAACTGAATGCTACATCAAAGTCTACACCTGCAGATTCCCAGATGCTACAGTGAGATTCCAGCCCTTGCAATCATCCACTGCTTCTGCCCTGAGGAGAATCCTCAAGCAAGAGCAAAGCAGTGGGCATCTAAAAGCCTGGGCTTCAGCCAAGCCCAGGCTGCAGTTCCAGAGACAGGCAAGATGCCACAGGTTTATCCCTACACTGCCTAGTAACTTGAGTTTGGGGTGGCAGTGAGAGGATGTGGAAAGAGAGAAGAGCAGGAAACTGCCAGTTCTCAAGTAAGAAAAACATGACTGCTTCACAAATACTTAGCAAGGATTGCTTGGGATGGAAAGTCTTAGTTAAATGAAACAGGAACATCACACGTACTTCATTCATGCATAGAAGCAGTAGGTTAACAGAATTACACAGGCAATGACAACCACCGGTGTCCTTCATGTGAAGCAAAGAGAAACATCCTTTCTTCCAGTTAGCATGGTGGAAAATTGTTAAGACTCACAGAGTTCTGCCATTTCGATTTCCTCTCTGAAGGACTCACCAAAATAAGTGAGCCACTTGTACAGCACTTTCTTCTGAAGTTACTCATCTTTTCCACTGAGACAATTCCATGTTTGTCTGCAGTGATCTGCATCCCCCTCTCAGCTGCATTCCTAACTTTAATTGCCAAACGCAGCACGTAAACTGCCTTTGGTATATAAAATTTGATTTATTTTCTATTTTTAAAAGAGGCAACAGTTCCTAGGACAAACTTGCAAGGCAGCCAGCTGCCTCTTTTCTGCATTTGTCAGCTCCTCCTGCTCAGCCTGCTCCTCTCAATGCAACACTTGGTGAGTTTGGCTTAATTCTGTCTTTTCACTAAGATATGATACTTACTCAAGCAACCCGTGCAGTGTTAGTCTAAGTGTTCATGCCATCCCATGCTTATACTGAATTTTGTACCATTTTTTCCTCCCTCCTGAGCACTAAGATTGATTATGTTACTTTGTAAGTTCGTAAATACATTAACAGATCTCCAGCAGACAAGAGCATGCTCTGGCCTGTCGGATCAATCCAAAACTGTGAAAACACTTCATGGAGTGTTTTAATGAAGCCAACAAGCACTCCAAGGAACACATTTGGTCAATTTTGGCCCAGTATCCTTCTATCACTTTTGGATTTGGGCTTGCACCTGTGGCTCTGAACTTGGACATTTATCAGATGGCTCCAAGTATGTTTCACTTTATGTACAACAAGGAAGTCCCACCAGGGACCCCATCTGGGCTTGCTCATTGTGCTTAACTTAGAGTATGTGCTTAAGTCATGGATTGCATCTGATTTGCCTTTTTTTTTCCCCCTTTATTTTTCATTCATGCTGTAAAGGACTGCTCTGAAAATACAAGTACTCTTTATTTTTTGTTTTCTTTACTTATTTAAAACTCTGAAATACTTTAGGGCACCATACAAGTATGTCCTTGTACTTTAAACTCCTACAGTCTTTTATTTGACACCATTAACAATTGAGAGGTCCTAAAAATTATACATATGCAAGAGTAACAAAAGAAAAACACCTGGGATCCACCTAACCTGAACATCACCAACAGCCTCCCCAGACAGTATCTATTGCACATATCCAAGACGAGGCCCAGGTGGAGCCCAGCTTATACCTGTCACAACGCAAACTCTATCATAGGTGCACAAAGCTTTATTTAAAGGACAACAATCACCAGAAGCTGAAGAGATACAAGTGAGGGGATGGATTAATCAGTGTTCAGTGTTATGCAACCAAAAGACTTTGCTTCAGCAGCATCTAGTAGAGACCAGGGTTCTCCTAAATGGCAGCACAATAAAGACCACCATCCGGCAAAGCAAAGCACATGCATTAATGAATGTGGACTCCTGCAATAAGGAATCGCTGCCATCTCAACCTCTCTCCCTTGATGACTGAAATTCTCAAGCCTCCTAATTTATCTGTTTCAGCTACTGATGCCACATGGCTAAGCCATGGCCGCTCATCCCACGTGGCCATCACATGCCCATGGCAGGGCCATCCAGACGCTCAGCGTGGGAGGAGAAAAGGCTTGGGGACCATGGGGCAGCGTGGGGCTCCCAGCCACAAGCCCAGCTCACCTGCTCCCCAGCAAGGACACAGCTGGGCAGCAGAACCAGGGAGTCTTCAAGCCACCTCAGAAGAGGTGACATAGCGGGCTTGGGGTACCAGCCCTGGGGGGAGCTAGTGGCGGGGCTCAGGCAAGAAGGGTGTCCACCCCACTGTTGGCACTACGGACATACTTGGGAAATTAAGATGGGCACAATTCTCTGAACACCCTTTTGATGGTCCAAGCATCCACTTCATTTGAGGATTAACTTTCTTAAGCCATAACCATGAAGCACTTGCTTGCATTCATCAAAGTCACTGATGAATACCTAGCATGACCAAAGCACTTTCCTTTCCTATATAAATGAAGCTCTGCTAAATCTACATCCTATGTGCACACAGAGATATAGCTACAAAAAACAGCTTGGAAGAGAGAGCTGTGAACATGCAAGGAACTGTTTGGGTTTTTTGAGAGGGTTTTTTAGGGTTTTTTGGGGGTTGTTTGTTTGTTTGTTTTTTAAGAATCACTTTAGTGAAGCCTATTTTAGTAAAATCTCTTTTCAAAGGCATTGTAGTGAATGAAGAATTCTGTGTGTTTGTCACTATGTACCTGTACAGGACAAACTTCAAAGTGTTTCCTTTCTTTGCTGAGAAGCCACCTAAACTTCTTTCTTTCTCTGACACACCGTATTTATTTTTGTTGCCCAGTGTTTACTCCTCTATAAATCAAAGTAGTAGAGAAATAGATGTGCATGTATCTATTATCAGAACAAGCAACAGGTCAGCTATCTTTGTCATGCTTTCACTCCCTAAGAGAAACAACAATACGTTTCTGTATCCCCCTTTCTCCAAAACTACAGCTTCTTTTTTTGTTTGTTTGCTTCTGTGTGTGTGTATTCTGGAATAAGATCTCCAATTCCTGCAACACAAACTTCACTGAAGTCAATGGCATTTCTGTAGGTAAAACCAGGAATAAAAGCAGTAATATCCCAGATTTATTAATGGAAATTAATAAATGCTCTAGTAAATTTTGCTCAGAAGCAGACAAGGTAAAGGTAACATGAGCTACTTTACGCTGTGCTTCTCTAATACTCAACACTGAGCACCACCTTGATCCCAACGCTGGTTTTGGTGGCAGTAACTGGTAACACTGATGTGATGGAGGGGAGAAACAAATACTGGTTTGTGGAAAAGAGGGACGGAAAAGATATCGCATGACAGTTATATAGCTTAAAAAAACTGCTTTTCCTCATACAAATTCAGAACATAATCATGTTCCAGAAAGCTTCAATCAATGTATTTTCGTACAAAGAATACAGCAAAGTTGAGGCTTATTCACTTCTACAACTCTTTTCTTTGCATTCAACCAAGACAACATCAATTTATGTTTCTCCCCAACTTAAGTGTCTGCCTTTACTTTCCCAAAAGCAGAGGGGTCCCTCCATGCTCTGGTGAGGCTGCCAAGCTGCCCACATCATTCTTAGGGTGCCTTTCTCAATGGGCACAGGACAGAACAGTCTGAGCTGGGAAGAGGCACACGACAGCAGCCACTGCAGCCCCGTTCACCCACGGCATGCTCAGGAAGGAGCCCCTGCCATTTACTGTACTGCACAAATGCCTGCGAGCTACGGGATGAATTATGCATTTGGGATAGCACCGGTTTCTATTTCTGCAGTGCTGAGACGGCCATGGGCAGCTGGAGGACTGAACTCTATTTTCTTCAGAGCAAAAGACTTAAAATATTGTAAATTTCCTGCCTGAGGGGGGGAAAGCGGCTTATGCTATTAAACAAGAAGCTTTTCACTTTGTTATGAGAGTTTCTAATTTAACGTAACTGGGGTAATGGTAGCCAATTTTAAGCGTGTGGTTTGGTTTAAATACTAACTCTGCTGGTACATAAGGCTTCATTCAAAGGGTAAGTTCAGGTTGCATAGTGACAGTTTAGAAAACAAGTGTAATGCAGTGGAGAACTGCATTGTAATTACACCTTGGAAGTTACTTTTAATCCTCAAAGTTTCATATGCTGCGGTCTCTTTAAAAATAAATAAAACCTCACACAGAACACACCGATTGCAAAGGAAATTAATAGACTATTTTGTGTTCCTTATATAAAGTTGCTAAGAAGCACTGATTTTTTTAGTATGGTAAAAGTATATAACTAAATCTGGCTCCATACTCCAGGCAGGTCATGATGACATGTGGCAATCCCTGAACTGCTAGGCAATAGAAACTTTACACTTGAAAAAGTTAAGTCCTTAACTTGTTTTGATTCCTCAAGGCAATTCTGCAACAAACTGCCACTTAAAGTATCAGCAAAATACCACTTACCAATCATTTCTTTTCAAAAGACCCAGCAGCACATCCCAAGTTATTGACTGAGGCTAGATTGCTAGGTTCTCACTGATCACAGTAAAATCACTTCAAAATTTTGGGGTGGATCTTTTCTTTTGCTGTGTTTGTTCCTAGTCTGTTGTTTCTTAACAAACAAACCAGTACAATTCTGGCCAGTTCTTTCTGGCTCCCCTTTGTCCTGCCTCTCATATATAAATGGAGTGTTGACTTTGCTATCAGCCAGCCATAATTAATACAAAAGAATTGCCACTTTCCTGTTCCGTAGAAAATTCTGTCCCTCCAGCCTGAAGTCTACATGCATTCACATGGTCCACAATGTCTTGTTAAAATGGTATCTGTAGTACACCCAGACTTGTCATCCTCCAATACTAAAGATCAACAGCAATCCCAAATAGCCTAATACTTTATTTCAGTACTGCTTTCCTACTTGCCTCTCCACAAAGGCTCTCTAGTCCTAAAAAGACACCTGTCAATTCTGGGTGCTTAAGCTTCAGAGATGAGTCTATTGACATTTAAAAACAGATTTTAAAAAGAAAAATGTGTTCAGAAACTCAGCCGTGTGACAGGCATAATATCCACCTAAATTCCCAAGGAGAAACCACAGTATTGCCTGAGTAGATGATCCATTTCAATCCTCCCTGCAAAACAAACAAATTCATATCTCTAAGAGGATTTGTCCTGGAGAACTGGCCCCTATCTGAGCACTGGGAAGCGCCAGACAGCCACATCTCCATCCAGACTCGCTGACAAGCACTGAAAAGGGACATTCCAATGATGGGCAAAAAGCAGCAGGTGGGAAAGACATTGCTTAATGTAGATCCGGGCAGGAAGAGAGATGCCTTCCCAGCTGAAGATGCCTCCTGGAGAACCTCATTCATCAGGCATGAATGACTGATACTTAGCAGCTAATAAATATTTATTAGGTAAGAGCTAAATATGTTTTAAGAGCTCATATAAAATATTAGCTAATTTTCACCATATAAATAAGAATGTTTTAACCATATGCACTGTGATGCACAGACTAACTTGGTTCATTCATATGCTGAAAGCCCCAAATAACATAGATTTTCAAAGATAAAACTGATAAAATACAGGTACTTCACTTCTTATATAAGCATAACAAAGCAGTACCTGATTTGTTGGTGTTGCAGAAGGAGCTGGAGATTCCTTAAATTAGGCTAAAGTATTGCTGTTACAGCCATACTGGTTTGTGTGTCTTTATGTAAGTTCAGATGTCAATACCACCAAGAGTATCTGTGCTTTTTTCACCCAAATAGCTCCAACTTGCCACTCTGTCCCACTTCTTCTAGTGAAGGTGGCCCTCTACTTTCACAAGAGCTACAGAAGAGCACCTCCACTTCCCCGGGCCATGTTTCAGAAGTCCCACAAATAAATCTACCACTACCTTCATCTCTCACAACATTACTTGCAGGCTATCATGCTTCCCTGATGAAGCCCCGGTTTGGAGGAGGTGAGCAGCTCAGGGACTGGTGAGACATGTCAACTCCTTCACCCTCTGGCACCTGTGCTGGGAGTGACCAGGTACCATCAGAGCTTCACTTGGCTCTCAGGTACCACAGAGCAAGGAACTGACTGTAGGCACGTCCTCCATGTAACAAAAAGCAAAATACCAACAAAAACAAGAGTAGAAGGAATCAAAAGTTATAGCAAGTGGATTTTCTTGAGGGTATTTCCTCCTTTTCAGAGAAAGCCACCTCTCTCCCATCCATTGCTGCACCCACTTCCAAAACATTCATAATTTTCTGGAATGGAGTTAGTTAGTGGTCATGAACAGTCACAGGATGATTTTCACCATGTAAAGTCACGGTGACTCCTCTCATCTTTACTGGTGTCTCTCCATCTGACTTCCTAATGCCCCTTCATACACGCAAGAGATCAGCCGCAGTAGCACAGCATTACACCATCTCCTCTACCAAATTTTCAACAGAGTTTGACACCTTTCATTACTTGAGGGAAGATCCCTCTATGTTGGAAATACAAACACCCAAACAAGCTCAGTTAGCAACAGTTTCAGCTGAGAGGCAAACAGTGAACAGAAATTGGTACCCAGCTACCTTTTCCCCACAGAAAGTGCTGAGACACCACTGGAGTTCCAGGCTACTTCATACCTAACTTGTGCTAATTTTGCTAGAAATTCAGACTTTTTACTGTGCATCAATCCATGACATTATCATAGAATTAAAAAATAATTTTAAATTCATGAAATATGAAGGAAAAGTAGTTGGATTTGGTATCTGTGGTATTTCCAAGACTGCCTGCAAGTGCAATCACAGTAAGGAGGGTATGACAGGGCAGACACATACATGTTGTCAAAATTAGGCTCCTTACCAAAATACATATTTACTTGTTTGACCATGATGCTGCCAAGAGACACACTGTCCTTTTGGAAAATGTCATCTATTTCACAACTTTCCCAAAAATACACTTTCTTACACTTTTGTGAACACCCTAGCATACAAACACAAGCATCAAAACACGAGAAAACCAAGCGTCACAGACTGCCAGAGTTTCTTAATCAGGGGCTTCTTCTCCCAGGATTAGAATAAAATAAATCCTGCTCTTTTGGCATGCCAACGTATTTTTTAAGTAGAAGGACTGAAAGAAAGTCTCCCTTCATCTCCCAAACCCCAAGAGAAAATGGAAGAGTTATTTCCAAAGCATGTACTCAATGACCATCCAGTGAAGCTTATTCATTTTGGTCAGGCTTAATAAGTCCTGCACCACACCTAATGAACACACTGCCTTCTTCTGATGCCTCTTACATTGCCAGCAGGAGAGGATTAAATATAATTATGGAAAAAGAAAACAAAACACCCCTAAAAATTCTTATTGAAACAACTCTCCCTTTAATTTCCTTGGTTTGTTCCTTCTCCCTTGAAAGTAGGTGTCACCTCATGCAAGAGGTCAGCTTTATAGTTTCAACCTCTACTTGTATTTTTAAAGCAAAAAAGCCTCAAGGATTTGGACAACAGAGGCATGTGGAATCTCTGCTGCACGAGCAAGGACTTAGCACATCCCACCCATCCTCCTGCAAAGCTTCAGGTTTAATAGTTCCCTGGCAGAGTCTGCACACATCACTTAGTCTTCTGCTCATGAGAGATTTGTTATTAGGGCACCTAGCGCTCCAGACCTTCTAAGAGTAAAAATCATGAGGCACTAAACTTGTTTGTCAGATCTTCGTGCTTCTTCACTGCTGAGCAGTTTCTCTGCTTCAAAATGCACGTCTTCCAACAGGCTCCACAGAGCATGGGCTTCAGGTGTGACAGAGAAAGGTAAAAAGATAAACTAGGTGCTTTAAAATAGCCAAGCAACTGCAAGCTAGAAAATACAAAGTTCATGCTCTATCAGTACTCTGACTCTCACTCTGTTTCTTTGCCCTGACAGGAGTATCAGCACTGCCCAGAACATGCTCTCACCTTTGGAAACATTTCACATCATTAACCACAAATGAAGTGATACAGACATTCTCTTCCATCATCTGGAGACGGCTCTGTGGTCAGGGAAAGGTGAGGTTTCCAGTCAAACTGGCATCCCAGTGGCACAGGACAGCTGCATGGAGGGAGCAGGGAAGGAGCCTCCTGTAAACCCTGCAGCCGGAGGCTGCCCAGCTTCCCTCCTGCTGCAGCTCCACCTGCCTCAGGCTGTTACAGCCATCTATTAAAACATACTCAGTGAAACTCCGGGGACATTTTATCAGACCTGTGTGAGTCGAGTTTGACTCAGATGATTCTCTCTGCATCCTTTCACTCCTTCCCTAACCAGAAAGGGGATGTGGCAGTTGGCATATTACAGCTAAAGCTATGCTTGCTGTACAGTGCAGCTCAGCAATTAGAAGATTACCCTTGGCTTTACCCTCTGCAATTTTTAAGTCTCTCATCCCTGCTGTCTCTACAGATTCAGGCTTCCCAGTTCAACCTCCCTTTCTGTGATGCCGTCTGTCACAGCAAACCCTTCCTCAGGGAAAAGGTCCCTCTGCCTCAAAGGAAACCATGTCTTACAACTCTCTGACTCCTCTGGGAGTCAGCCTCTGCCAGACCAAAGACTAATCCCAAGACTAGTTCTTTCTGAAGGGACAAATATTACGAAAAGGCTTTGTACCAGAAGATGATTCCCAAAACTTTACTCAGAGCCCCACAAAGCCCAGGACCAGCATATTCTCAGGGTCTTCATTTACCTTATTCTTTCAGATAAACGTCTTTCCTACACAGGCTTGCCCCTCATTACTGGAAACAAAGTGCAACCAAACTTCAGCAAGGTATTTTTGTAGGCTTTTTCTCTGTGACTAAGACACCCATAGGAGTTTCTGTTTAAAATAAAATGAAATAAAATTTAAAAAAATAAAATGTATTATTAGAAGGAAAGTAAAAAATAGGGCTCAGGGAGGACTCTCAAAGCCTACTCCTCAAACACACTTCTGCAGCACATCAAGGCTATTTCCTCTAGCACCTCCCATTTTTCACTCCTGAGTATCTCAAAGTGTGTCAGCTTAAGTATCCAAAGAAAGAAATGGTTACTTAAGGGCAAGTGTAAATACCTTGGAAGGAGTGGGAGGAAGACAAGGTTGGGTTAGCAGGTTGCTCACCGTGCAGGGTATGAAGAGTCAGACATCCACACTGCAGCTGCTGAGCCAGATAATCCTCTCCCCCTGTGCCAGGCTCAGCACCTACAGTGGGTGCACAAGCATCTCAGGGAGAAACTGCTTCCCTCCCTGCACTGCAGGCCTTGAAAATGGTCATTAGCTCATGCATACATCTGCACTCCTGGGGTAGCAACACTCAACATTTTCCCCTCTGGTATCCATGGAGAGAGGTTAGCACTCCAATATTTCATTAGCTGAGTGCGCTAAGTATTCCACCAACTTGTGGAAAGAGTAAAAGCACTGAGGTTAACCTATTTGGTGAGGCTCTGTCGGATGGTTTGGGATATTTTATTTCAGCACAGCATAAGGAAAACAGCTGTCACCTTGATAGTGCCCTCAGTAACCTGATACTTCAACTAGTCCCAACTTCAGCCAGCCCCCCCTCCATTTGAGCAAGCACAGTCACTGATCACTTAAACAGACAAACGGTGATTTGCACAAAATAAGTTTTGAAGTGAGGCTGTAGATCAGAGGAGGAGCAACTTGCACCCACCATTCCCACCCTTCCCCAGTCAGAGAAGAGAACACAAAGGCTTCCAAGAAAAACTGAACAACAGCGAGAAATACCAAACTACAAAGTTTGGCTCCATGTATTCACTTTCCAAAAACCAAAGGGGATGAGGGATGCAGTGGTCAAATCATCCATGTCTGCTTAAACGCTTGGTTTGTGTGCTCCAGTGCTGTCAAATAGGCACAGCTGATGAGTCAAAGATGGAGTTAGCATCCCTGATACAGTGACTCTTTTCCACCCCAGACCAGTTACCTCCAGGTTTTTCCCAGAAATAAGGTCTGGCCAAGACATGTGAGCAGTCCAGTATCCCCTTCCTGCCAACAGCTCTGCCAATACTTTGGTCACTCACAACCAACTCCTTCCCACCCCCTCTTTTTCCCTGCCTTGAGCTGAGTGAGCAGAAGGATTCCTGAGAGTGGGCAACGGCCCAGAGCTGGCCCAGTTTTTCATGTACCTTTTCTTTTGCTCTTGGATCTTGTACTTGCAACATGAGACTAAAGAGCAGTGCCAATGCTAACAGTTACCTGGCTTGCCTGATAGCACAAAAGCAGCAGGAGGGAAAGAAAAAATCAGTCTAATGAAGTTGGAAGCACAAGAGATTGCAAAGAAAAAGAGCAAATAAATAACTCAAGGTATAAATTACAATTAAGTGCACTATAGTTACCACGTACTGTGCAGTATTGCTCAGAAATACCACTAACACAAGTTAAAAAACCCTGCACTGAACAAAAAGCAACATTTCTTGTAGGAAACTGGTAGTCTTACACGACCACTGCAGTGATAATGGCATGAGAAATTGTACAAGTGACAAGTCAGACAATTTAAAAGCTCTCAGTTCGTGTTATTTTGTTTGTTTTTGTCTTCCAATCAAAACAATCTGCACCTACACAAACAATAAGGAGCACTACCCATCCCTGCAGTATGCTCCATTGTGCCACTGTTGAAAAAACACACTTCTTTCTTCTCCATTTCATTGGAAGACGAAAGTCCATTAAGACATAGTGTCATTAGATCTACTCTGATTTACCAAAGGGAAAGTCAAAGCACTTATGCTATATGTGTTAACCGATATAATTTTTACATAGCTCCATGGACAATGTTTTATAATGTAATGATTTATTTCCCAGGAAAAGAAAGCAAACTTTTATTTATAAGTTGCCTTACATTTTAGAGGTGTTCACTGAAATAGAAGTTCAGCGTAATATGAAGCCTTTACTCACAGACACAAAGCCAGCACTGAGCTTCAGACTTTGTAATTAATCACAGAAAGATCCAGCAAATAAAAAAAAAGTCTTAAGGAAAGCTAACTGACAACTGCAGAATGCAGGAGAACGACCTGTCTCTGCTTAGCTGAATGTCTTTTCTGTCCAGCTGCATTCTATATTTACCACCTGGCCTGCAAGGGCTGCTTTTATTCAAAAGCTCTGCAGTAAAATATATGCACGTGTATGCGATGAAGACTTTATCACTGAAACCTTCTGCAAGAAATTAAGGGAATGAGAAAGGCTCACACACTTCCGCAGCAAAATTAGGTCAGGACGCCTTTGAACGGCTCCATTTGAAGGCTGTGCCAGACTTCAGATCAAATACTTTTTAGTGCATTAGACCCAATGGCTTAAGAGATGAACTTCTATACTGCTGATAATTATTACTGGTACTATGCATTGCTCCTTCTCTCCCCACCTGTGGATAATTATAAATAGCCTAGATTTTCCAGTCCCTGACACATGCCTCTCTGTTAATAGCACTTCCAAAACATATCCTTTGTAACCATGGGTCACACATTTCAAATATGACAACCATATAACTCTGTGCAGATTCGGAAATCATTACTTGCCCCACACATACTGTTAACTAAAAGCTGCCTGAATATACAGGTAGAGCTAAGTGACTTTAGCATCCTAATAATTAATGACGTGAGGCTGTAAAGTGCTAAGCTGGTGATTCCAATGCAAACCTGCCTCTGCCCTTGGTGCCTGCATGCAGCCCTGAACTGTGCAACCAGGAAGCATCATTGCCAATGGCTCTGTCACCTCCTGGTGAGGCTGATGCTCTCCTCCATGCCAGCTCCTGTTCTTGATGGACTTCACGGCTATCTCCAAATTAAGTATAGTCCAGTAGCCAAGGTGGGAGGGCAAAGGACAAAAAATTGTCTCCAGATATATAAGGCAGTTAATTATACACCTCTTCTCCACTCAGCTTTACTACTCATACTCTAGGGAACAGGCAAGAGAGCCCACGAATCCCAGTAACGTTTGTGTACATTTTCATTAATAAATCAATCCATAAATAAATTACAACAATGCACAAACCCCAAAACTACTTCATCAAGGCAATCAGAATTTTAAGTCTTTAAAAATTCAGACTTTTACTGGATCTTTTAGGCTTTTAAAATTCACAGCTGAATTCACTCTAACAAGCTTGGCCCTTGGGAGGGTTGTTAAGATGCACAGGAACATCCTACTCCAGTTTTCTACTGCTCCTTGTTTTGCTGTCCTGTTAGGTGACACTACTAATTGTACAGCTGCTACAGAGAGCTGCCAGGGACTGCTCTAAGGAGGTTTTCCAATTAGATTAGCTGAATTAAATAACAAGAGAGAGAGAGAAAGAGATTAGCTTTTTCTATGCATCTCTAGGAAGCAACAGAGAAATCCCCAAATATACTCTTGCTAATCCTCCCTTAGGACCTCTTCATCTCTGATCACAAATACAAAAATGCCATAAGAGCTGCTCTACTACATGAGAACTGTGCCAGCTCTGACTGTACAGCCAAAAGCTTCGTAACAAGGGACCCTACTTACTCTTCTTAAGACTGACAGTGTCTGACAGAAGATTTTTCCTCAGTCTTCCTCAGGTTCCTCAAGTCAAATAGCTTTATCCCCATAAACCAGTGGAGGCAGGATCCTCAGATGTTATGTGAAATGGCAAGAAGAAACACAGCAAAGAAGCATCGCAGAGGCTCCTACCTCTGTATTATAGAACCGCCACATTCTTTTCCCAAAATAAAGCTGTTGGGATTTTTTTGTCATAACCCAAAGCTGCCTAATTCTTTCAGTGCAGATAAAATCAGAGAAAAAAAATAAGTTACTGGTACATGACATCAGAAGCACTACAAAATATTCCCAAGCCCAGAAGACTTCTTTAACCCACAGAGGATAATTATGGTTCTCAAAAAATAGCATCAGGAAATCTTCATCACTGTTAACTTTATCTGGCTCTTGGTATGTGACAATTTATGCCACCAAGCAGACAGAAGACCCGTTTCAGGTGTCCACCAGAAGAGACCTACATCAATATGCCAAGTCACCAGCTTTTGGCTAAGTAGGAGCAAGGCAAGAAGGCAGCATTAGCATAAGCACACAACCCAAACCAGAGAAGGGCAGTCAGCTTTTCAGGTTGTGAATTAGAGTAAGAACAGGACCAAAAGGAAAGAAAGATAATTTCCCTTCTCTAATGGCCTACAGTTGGAAAACAGACAAGAAGTGGCATTTTCATCACAGCAATACTGTTAAGAGTACTGTCTCAAGCCATTTTAGACCAAATGCTCCTGTGTTATCAGGAGCTCAGAAGCTTCCTCCATCAGAGAGCCCCAAGATGGTGCAACCAGCCTCTCCACCCCAGCAGAAAGGCTATTTATTATTGAGCCTTAGCAGCAACAAAAGCAAAGAGATTCCCCCTGCAGACACAACCCTGCTCTTCAACAGGGAATGTCTGCTTGTGTTAAACAGCGCCAGGGAGAAAAGTATTCGCAATAGGCACCGTGACTGGAGACAACAAGTCATACTCAACTTTAAGGCCCTGTCTCCTCCAGCACCTGCAAGCCTTGAGAAGGTTAAGTCTGTTTTTAACAGGTGGCCATGGTACCTACTTTCCTCACCCTCAAACCCTGCACAGTCAGACCATCAAGCAATAATGAGGTATCCAAACAAGTTCATGATTCTTCATTATCTGAGACCATTAAATGATACAAGTATATTTTATTATAGTCAGTTACCAGATTTGCTCCTTCTTCCAATGCCCTCATGCCATTCCTCCCCTCTGCCCACCACCAAGTGCTCTATGCTGCTCTGCAGGAAGGACCATAGATCCTACCAGGAAAGCTAAACCCCTTGTTTGCCACAGGGTTTCATCACCCATGTCCTGCTCACTGCCAAACTCTCTAGAAATTTCAGGAGATCTCTGTCATGTTTTCATGCAGCAGACAGACATGTCTAGCAAAGCATTCTGGTCAAGAGGAAAAGGTAAATTCAATTGCAATATGGACAAACAATTCCAGTTGAGCCACAGAGTCCATTCAGGTCACAACAGCCCTGGTGTGACCTCCCAGCCTGGCCAGGTCAGATACAGACCTATGCTAACCAGTACTCCCAGTTTTTCTCTTTAGAACAAAATTTTTCCATCTCATTCACATTCTGCAGCCATGACCATGCCTGTCCCCTTACCAGGGCCTTCAGGGCAGAGGAATGGCTGCACTGGAGAATCAAACAAAAAGCACCTGTGGGAGCTATAGAGGATCAAACCATACTTATGGTGGAAAATTTATGAAAATGTTGCATTAAATCGCAAGCAAAGAAACAAGACAAGAACCACTTTCAAAGAGCACCTGCTGGTTCAAGGCTTTTTTACCTGGTAAGAAAGGTCAGAGAAGCTGCTGCTTCCACACTAATTCAAGCCAAAAGATTATTAAGACAATTTTGAGAGCAATTTTTTCTGTTTATTTAATTGAGAGTCTTGCTCAGGTTCTGTGGGGCATTTCTTTCCTGACATTTAAAAGACACACTGCCTTTTATAAAAGACACACACATGACAGTATAAAAAATTTAAACATATGCAAAATAGAGCTATATGTAAAATAAAGTTCTGTATAAAATGCATACACAGACACACACACACAGTTTCAAAGACCTTCCAGGCTAGAACTGCAACAGCTGGAGACAGCTCAGTGCTAAATACTCTGTGGAAGACAGTCTCTGTGAACACATAATTTCAAATGTACCCCATAAAGTTTTGTGACACTTTGGATGTTACAATCAAAAAAATCAGCCTTTATGGATGAGAAATAATCAAAGAGCACATGACTGGAAAATTATAAACAGCCTCACGAAAGACAAAATTTTAGAATATATACATGGCACTTTTTACAGTAACTTTTCCTGTCTATCTCCAGGACCAGCCATCTTTCTTGTTCTATCATAACTAATACAACCAGATTTCACACAACCTCTTCAGGGATGGTTCTGTCCCTGCTGGACACACACCTTCCCTCACCACATTTGCACTGCCCCTAATGGCAAGTACCAAGTGCTTCTGAGCTCCCAGCTGGGAGCAAATGCAGTCTCCATGGCCGGGACAGGACCCGAATGTTCGGCAATTCCCCTTCCACAAAAAACCACAGGAGCTTGATTCTCAGCAACATTATCTTAGGCAAATCTTTGCTGCAGGAATTATGCATTATTGTTATTTATAGGGCTAAGCTGTACCTATTTTTATTTATACAATGTCACAAATGTAGATTCAACAGCAGCTCGACTTTTGGATGTCCCAATGATGGTGTGTTTCCATCACTTTGAACTACCCTGGCCTTTCTTTGCTTCCCTTGCAGGTTTTCATTTTAAATAGTAAGAACACCATCAATGTCACACCTCTGTGCCTGCATATTTGAATGTGGAACTGCATAACGCTTGAATGGGATTTAAATGGAAAGGCTTTATGTAGGCTTTCACCTGGTAATCAGGTTAAGTGACACACTTATTCTGGGATCTCCACATCCAGAGTGAGCATGGATAAACAACCCAGCAAAGGAAGAATCTGCCTCCTGGACATCTCTTGTCTCTGCAGCCTGCAAGATATGTCATGCATTCAAACCCATTATTAGCCTTCCCCTGCAGACCTCAGCCCTAAAAGTAAAGAGGACTCAGCTTTTAAAGCCAAAAGATATCAAGTGCCTGGGGTTTAGCTGTGCCCTCTGGGTACTGTGTTCAGCCAGTTGTTCCTGCAGGTACTGTAGGGTCACCACAGGTAGAATTAATGCAGCTCTGCTCAGAGAAAGAGGAAGGCTTGCTGCTACTTATGTATTAATGGAAGAACCAGAGAAGACATACCAGGGAGGACCCTCGGGAAGGTACTAGCTAGGTTATTCATCCATGTGGCAGCAAGTATGATACATTTTTTGTTCTCTTGAAACATCCTTAGTTTTGAGGCTACCCTAGTCATACACCCAACTGCTCCCTGAGAAGTACTCCACCTCACAGGCTACATTACTTTAGCACCACTCTTCTCTGCAGCTCTCAGTGGGAGTCAGTCCTCTCAGTCCAGAGAGACAGTCACACTCGCAAAATACCCTTCAAAAAACAGGGATGGGTCAATTCATAATGACCTGAAAGGTGACAAGTGACCTCTGTTAGTGCTGAAGCACCTCTAGAGGAAATTATGCTTTATTATGGTTAATCAAACAGGAACAAAACATCTGACAACATAAAATTTAAATACAGACAATACATTCTGGTTGTTAATCACAGTGGTGGCTTCTGAACATTTTGATTCTGTTCCTGCATATACCATAGGCTGTTTGACCTTCTGCAAGTCCCTTTGTCTCCTTACCATTAATAAAAGTACAACATATTTATCTTCATGCTCACAACTCAAACACAGCCAAGCAGGTTTTTATTTGAACTTTCCCAAACCAATTCACCTTGGGAACAAAACAGTTCACTTAGAAGGGAGATTTCTGAAGAAGTTGTTTATATATAAACTAGTGATTTAACATGGACCATCCAGCTCAGGCTTTAGTTAAACACAGCTTACAGGACACTACACTCTAACAATCTGTCTACAGACAAGGTCAATTTCTGCAGATTCATCACCGTTCCATTAGTCATTATTTCACTTTAAATGAAACCCCTACTTGAGACATCAACAAAAATAATTTGTTCAGCTCAAATGCACTTATTGCAAATGGTTGTTAAATGCTATGTTTTCTCCTAGTGCAATCAGTTTTCCAATACTTTTGAGGATTACATGTATTTTGTATTTCTGCCTAAATATCTAGCACGTTTTTGAAAGCATCCCCCAGGGGTGAGCTAATCAAGAAAACAACATACATACAGAGAACTGACATTATTACAGGGTTAAACACTAATGCAGTCTTTACTCAAGAGATTGCAAATTATACTTCAATGTGAGCAGGAGAAATCTTGTTCCCAAATCACTGAATAGTGTCATGTAACCTATGAATAAATTACTAGTCCTGAAAAGATTATAGATAGCAGTTTATTACTGTCTTGTAAGCATGCACCAAAGATAACCAAACAAGAAGTTTTTCACAGGACACCCTCCAGTAATTCACTCATGCTGGCTACAACACAGAGAGAAAAGCAACTTGAATGTGCTCACAACTTGTGCATCCTCTCTCAAATGCATCAGCACAGAGGGCATCTTTATGACATACAATCAAGTAGGGTCTTATATGGGGCCTCAAATAAGCTTGCCAATCTCAAACACAACATTTCTGTTAAAAATCATAGTCAGTCAAATCTATTCAGAAGACAAAAGAGCACTTTTCCGTAACTAGACAAGAGCTCTTTGTTCAGCCGCTGGGCCTTACTAAGCCTGCAATTCTTTGCCATTAGCAAAATGTTTAAACTGCTCAATGGCAAAAGTCAATTTCTTGAGAAAACATAATTAATAAATGCCATCTGTATGCCTCTTCTTGAGATTTTATAAAGACAACTGGTCACAAGGAGCAAGGCAAATGGAGAGTTCAAAGAGCTGGCTGTTCTGCAGGGAGGACCGAGCTCTTCTCCAAGCTCAGGACTCCCTGTCAAAACACAATGTTCCCCACCAAGTGTGGCAGGTAGCTCTCCACCATGCTCCCAGGAGGCATTAGATAAATGCTGTGTGTTTGACAAGGGACTCTTCATAACTTGCACCTCTACTAGTCAAGAAATTAGGTCTTTATCATCATACCAAGACAGTACTTAACTTAGGACCATAGAGACAGATCCACCAAACCTCCAAGCAAATCCAAGACTTACAGCTCATTCCCCAAAGTCCACTATCTCTATCCCATTAGCTTCAGCAACTTTCTCAAACCTACCACAGAGGTGTTATCTGCCCAAGAACCACAATCCCAGTACCCAACTTCAAACCGTAAGACATTTGTCCTGACTTGCTCCTGAAGATGATGCTCTCATCTACTTCCCTGATAAGGATCTAGGAAAAAATGTGGAGAAAATAACTCTGCACTTTAGGCCCTGAATACTAAATCAGTTCCAATGCAGACCTCAGGGTTAAGATATTAAAAAGAAGAACTTCTTCAATGTTGGTTCAAGAATCACCTGTTCTTTAATTTTTAAAAGATAAGCTAACTGAGAGGGAAACCTGTTTCCAGAAAGTGGCTCCTGAGAGCATCCATCTAAGGGGCAGCTGGAATACCCAAGGCTGCTGGCAGACCCCAGAGCTCCACAAAATTTCCAGTGCATGGCAGTGCAGGCAGCTGTTGGATGGGAGAACCCAGATGGCCAGAGCAAGGGAAGCAGCCATGGCAGATTCTGCTGGCTGGTTTCAGGTGATGCCAAGCCACAAAAAGCAATGGACAGGTATTTATTAATTCTACAGTGGAAGAAAAGGCTCATGTGAACTGAGGAAGGGTGGAAATAAATTAAGACTGAAAAGGCTTCCTCCTTTCTTTGTAACTTATTTGACAATGCAGATTTAACACGCTTAGGTGGCATTTTAGATTTATATGCCATGTGCGTCTCTCCTATCTCTTCAGTCCTTCTTCTCCTCTAATTACTATCTCCAAAGTCTAACAGCCTTTTTACAAAAAACAACATTCCTCCTCTCCAACAGACTATCAATTTTCCAAATTCCAAAACCAAAGCAACCATTAGAAACAAATGCAGGAAAATTACAGCATCACATTTCTAAAATACTAAATACTCCTGAAAAATATTACCCTTGGATCATCCTTCAATAATTATTATTTACGTCAACAACTCAGTGCTCAGATGCTTACAGAGGAAATAGAAGGACCAATCAGCTGATGCCCCAACACTGTTTTACTGAAAGCCCAAAAAACAGCCCCACATACATGCAATGCTGACGTGAATCAGTCTCCAGACTCCAGAAGCCTCCCAAGGAGAGATGGGATTAACCTTCTCTGAGGAGAGCAGCACCATAATGCTGCAGTATGCAGCACAACCTGCTAGCCAGCAAAGTTTCTCAACGTGCAGTTGGGCATGCAGAGTGGATTAGACTGTCACACAAGCTCTGGAAAACTATTTGTCCCACTGATGTGAACTAGAATGAAACGGAAAAGTTTATCAGCCTCTTCCGAATGGGAGCTGACAACTACAGCTGGATACTTGGCACTGCTCTCTGGTGCTATTAAAATCAGCAAAAGCTGACTCGCTACATCATCAGGACTGGACCCAACCTCCTAAAAGGCACATCAGGCCTCTAACAGGTTCATGTTGCTGTCTCTTCCTCTTGTATAAGCAAACAAACTTTCAAGGTAGCTAAAAAGCATCCTTTTTGCTATTCAGCCAACCCTGGGTGAATCTCTCATGTCCTTCCAGGCCCACCTGAGTTACCAGACCCCACACTAATCTGACATCTCACCACGCACTGCATTGATGGCAGCAAAGCACTCCACAAGCCCTGGCTGAAATCCCCCAGCTTTGATGTGGGCAACGCTTGCCACCATGTGCAGGCTGGCACAAACAGGTCAGACTCCCTCTTACCCTCTTCATCACAGCCATGTTCTTGATGGCTGCTCCTCCGGGGGAGCTGGCATGGTGCAGCAGAGCACATCTGCTGTGTGACAGCCTATGTCAGGGCACACAAAGCATGCATCCAGCACAGGCAAACCACTCCCTGGTTCAGCAGCAGGTCTCACTTCCAATACATTTTTAACCAGCTCTGACATCCACTTGGCCCACCCTGAAAAAAATGTTGGTTACATGGAACAAACACAGGGAACTCACTGCTTTAGGAAACAAAATCTGCTGCTGCTTTTTTCTCCTCCACTCAAAAAACTCATGGATAATTTACTTCATCAGAAATGAGAGAGATTTTTTTACCTTAAGGCTTTGCCTAGATAATAATAGTAAATAATGGAATCAAACAAAGGAGAAAAAATTTAGAGCCAAATCCACTTGACAGTGCTCTATAGAGCTCATAGGGTTTTACTTAAGCATCCATATAAAATTCTTATGACCAAGACAGCCTTCTGCAGAAAGGATACATTTGGCATGTTTTTTCCCACAGACTGGTCTACAAAATCCTACCTTAAGGGACCATGAAGCTGCTGCCAGGCACAGTTAAAAGAAAAAGGCGGGGGGGGGGGGG
>WBMV01001910.1:1175158-1257886 GCA_013396655.1 Campylorhamphus procurvoides
CGATGCCGCCCGCACGGGCTGCAGACCGCCCGCTCCGCCGCCCGCCCTCCGCCCCGAGTGCGCGGCGGCGGCGCCGCGGCTCCCAGTTAAACCCCGCAGAAATTCCTGCAGGATTACAACACAGATTGGCAGCTCCCCCAGCCAGTGGAAGGAGGCGGCGCGCCGCTGCCGCCGGGCTCTCGCCCCTCGCAAAATCAACCAACTTTCCCCCGCTCCCTCCTCCTCCTCCTCCTCCTCCTCCTTCTCCTCCGCCCCGGTCTCCCCTTTCTCGTCCTCCCCCCCAGTGGAAAACATGAGCAGCGCCGCGGACCGACCGAGCGAGCGCTGGCCCGGTATGAAAGCGGGGACGTGGAGAGGCTCCCCCTTCGACACGGCGGTCTGGCCGCGGCCGCGTTGTTTGTAGCGCTGCTCTTCCGCGGCTTGCACCGCCGCTCCGCGCCACCCTCCCCGGTTCATCGGGGTGGCAGCTGCAAGTGTCGGGAAGAAAGCAAAACGGAGGGGTTCAAAATCGCGGGGAGGGAGGCTAAGCCAAAACACCAGCGCCTTGTGGATCCTCGCTTGGCTTTTTGCCTCAAGGTTCAATTTTTCAGACTTTCCACCCTCAACAAGAAGACTAGAAAGTTTTAAGGGTGAGGGGCCGCAAGAAAGAGAGGTCTGCGATTTGTATCTAGGTACATGGATCCAGGAGCTATGTCTTCAAAATAAATATTGCAGGAATTGACAGCCCCAAGAATGTGTGCTCCAGACGCCAAAACAAGAAGTCTTGCTACGACTAGTCCATGGTATTTCTCAACTGGGAAGATGGTGGTATTGAAAAGCTTAGGAGCCTCAGTCTGATCCTCTTGCCTGTGCCAGAGCGTTTCCACCACTGAACGTGTGCATATATTACATCAGTCATTGGACATGGGAAAGGAGCAATAACCAGGAAGGCAAAATATATCAGTCTCACTTGCAAACTGCCACTGGTGATTTAAGTCAGAAGGTTGCAAGCAGCGTTTTATAGCCTGAATCAAATGGTCACAAAACCCGTAATGGTCTCTTTTGTTTTAGCAAAACCTATCCCTCTCAGAGGACCCTGGCCCCGAAGGGGGCAAGAAGAGCCCAGGGGGATTCCCTGGGCAGATGTTTTTCCCAGGCAGATGTTTTTCCATGCCCTTCACTTTCCTTGCCCCATGCTCTGTGGAATACTTTGGCCAACGGTTGGTGTTGAGATCCCAATTGCCTTCAGTTCCCGCTCTGGTTGCCTTACTATGAAAACAGGAGTGCCCTGTAAGAAAATAAAGTTAACCTAGCACAAGCAATCTCTGACCCCACTCACCACTTTCCCAGCCTCTCCCAGGCAAGCACATCCCTGGCGATCCCTGTGCAGTGTGGGCAGGCACGACTGACTCAGTGCTGGGAAACGGCAGGACCCTTGTCCCCAGAGGGGTAGCCAGCCATGCCTGGAGTGCTCTTGCTGTGTGCGACCCACTCCCAGGAACGTGATACCTCTCAACAGTTACCACACTTGCTATTTCTAGATCCACCTTCCGGACATGCCGTGTCATTGATTTTGAGGCTGCATTCCCCACTGAAATCCTACCAGATTTTCAGTCATCTGCTCCTTGTTGCTGTCACGCACACAGATTGTTTAATGTATTTCTTATATTAAACAGATTGTTTAATATAATTTTCCTCCTTCAAAGTATGTTGCAAATACTTAGAACCTAATTCTGTGTATCCTCTTCCTTTGCAGGCAGCAGGATTTCAATCCAGCTAAGCAACAATTTCAGCACCGTTTGATGTGGGTGCATGAAGTGAAGTGCAGTGAAGCAAAGGGAGGGAAACTGTGTTTGTGCAAAATCTGTAGGACCTCACATAGGCATGGGGTCTTACAGGCAGCCCTGTCTGCAGGGGGAGGAGATGAAGAGGTTGCAACTTGCCCCAAGTCAAGGCGGAAACCAGCAAAAGCATTCCTTATGCTGGCAGGATCCTTAACAGCAGGAAAACAGAATGCCACATTAGAAACAAGTAACATAAAAGAGTAAATGCACAGAGACGCTTGCATACAGGAAGCATCCTAGGGGTCGTCAGACATCAAGGGGCAGGTGATTTACTACAGTAGGGTATTTTTTTTAGCATTCAGACCTTACAGGCATGTCCTTAACATATAAATCAAGCTCAGCTTTACTCTCATGTTACAATCCATGATTATCAGGGGTTTGCCTATGTGGTAGAATCTATCAAAATTCAAAATATCCTCTGCAACCAGCAAAGGGAAGGTCTTCCTCAGGCAAAGACAACAGCAACTAATGGGCTCCTCAAGGACCTCCAGTGTCCGTGTGGGCAGTGCCCTTGACGGATTAGGGGCTAAGACCTGCAAAACCTCCAAATGCCTGCACACATCCTTAAACATCTTTGGGGACAATTTCTGATGCCAAACATGAAATTAAACACACACATTAATGCCAGAAGGAGCAGAACTAAAGGCCAGAAGCCAGATGGATGATTTGGAAAGACACAGATGAGCACAAGGAGTAAAGAATAGAAAAGAAGGAATCCTTGTAGGTCGCAGAAATAACAAAATATTGTCTTGGAACCCGCTTGCTCCCTCCCCACACCTTTGAGTCCTCTGTCTGAGAGTGCTGTACAGCAGTAAGAGCATTTCCACATGTGGTCCCATGGAGAACGACTGTACTACCTTATCACAGCCAAGTGTTCTGTCACCTGCTCCTCTTGTCACCTTTATTTTATAGGTATAGAGGAAAATGGAAAGCCCAAAACAAAGCTGAAAACAAATGGTTTTAATCCAAAGGAATTATGTAATAAGAACTGCAATGAGAAGGCAACCAGAGCCAGGTGATAAGATAGAGGTGCCAGGAGAAAGCTGCAGGCCTGGGCATTTCTTAGGCAGACTGTCAAGTAGCTATCACCACATTGCCTTGCCACTCTGAGTGCCCCCAGCCTTCTAAGGGACACAGGCCACCCAATCACAACACTGACATTGAGCCAAACGAGGCTTGAGTGGAACTGAGGTGGGATGAAGGGACAAACTTCACCAAAGGCCATTTTTTTTGCAAAATGTGCTGGAAGGATGCAAGAGGACCCCATTGCAATGGGGTTATCAACTAGCGAAAAGACCCAATGTCTACTAAATTTTAAAATTCAGTGTTGGGTCTCTCTTAAGGGGAAATAAGCCTTCTATATTTGTAGCCTGTGTTCCCAGCTCTGGGTCCTTTGCACTGTACAGTCAAATACTGAATGACTTCACACAAATGCAAGCATTTCTAAAGCTAGGAGTACTGCAGGGCACAGAGAGGGCTTTGCAGAATCCTTTTAGTGGGATGTGCAATGGAGTTGCTGGAATTTTAGGGAAGAGTCATGGTTAGAAAAAGATGGAAGCTGTGCAAAAAACAAGTTTGGAAACCTTGGGGAAAAGTTTTCCAGCCTAGGGCTCCCAAAATACCATTAAGGATAAGTATGCATCACAAGTTTCAGAGTGCTTCCCAAGTATCCATTTCTACATGGCCAAGTCCTCCAGGTGACTTACACAACCAGTAAGGCTGAGGAAAGACATCTACATAGGGGGGAGAATTCCTAATCATGCTATTTCTCCGTGAAGATTTGTTCAGTAATACAAGTTGTAATTGAGAACATTTGTCCCAAAGCACAACCCTGAGCCTCACACTGCAGTCAAGTGGGTGACAAGGTGGTGTTGGCTAGAGCTAATGTTTGCTATGTAAATGATCGGTGCCTGTATTTATGTCCAGGATGGGATAGCCTTGCCATCGCATTTAAAGGTCATAAGAAGTGGCAAGTTTTCCCAAATCACTTATTCAAAGAGGGACAGAACCTGTGAAAAGGGAAAAAGCAGCTGACATTAAATCTGTTTGAACCCACACTGGCAATGATCTGAAAAATTTGTCCATATATGTTGGCGGGACAGTTCAGAAAGATTTATTACCACATCCCCAAACTCCCAAATTTTATGCTTCTAATTTAAGAACAATAGAACTGCTCATCTCTTCTATAAAAATGTCTCACTAAATATTTGTAAGTGCAGTTATGTTCATTTCTGTATTGTAGTCTGAATTCAGGGGTGTGGTAGGGTGGTACTGGTATTTGTGGGACCACTGAACCACAGGAGAGGTGGCAGAAATTATTGGTAGCATGTCACTGAATGGTTCTTTCTTTGCATCAGTTCTTAACTGTATAATTACATGAACATGCATCCTTCCTCAACAAGCTCTTTTTCCAAGGGTGGCTCTTCTAAGCATCTCCAAAATACCCTGGGACATCTTTGCTTCTCTTTTGCTATGCAGCTTCTAAATCACAGACTTATGTGGGTTATTTATTTTTTATTCCATCTATATTTTTATTTTGCTTAGATATGAAATACAAAACATGTCTGCACAAACCTGGGTATCTCTGATAGCTGAAACAACAGAGCAGCAGGAGCTAAGGGCATCACTGAGCAACCAGTGCTTGTTGTGTCTGCTGGGACTGCACAGCTGCACGGTGTGGGGGTTATGAGGTGGTTTATAATACTGGGCTTTACATGAATGCAGCACAAGGTTTGAGCTTGGCTCGCAGCAACTGACAGCAGAAAGGTGCAGCTGACAAAACTTTGTTTTATTCCTTTTTCATGGAAACGTACAGTGGTAGGGAGACCTAGTACAGAAGAAAATAAAAGTCTGGTGTTATGGGCAGAGCACAAGCAGTCCCCTCATACGATGTGGTGGGTTGGTTGAAGCAGCCCCAGAGAACCCTGCAAATGGAGCTGGCTTGTGCTTCCCGCTGTGTAAAAAAAAAGGAGTATTGATGAAAGGAGAGATATGCACCTAGGCTGGGGGCCTTGCTCCAGTAAGGGGATGCAGAAGGGGATGTGCAGGTATGGTGGGTAGTGTAGAGTTGTGGAATCATCTCATACTCGTTGAGAATGGTGTCAGCCAGCTTTCCAGAAGAGTTACTTTCAGAAAGTCCCAACCCCTGCCTAGAGAGGAACATCTGAACCAGTCATTCATCCAGTTTCAAAGATGGCCTTTACATCTGACAATGAAGTCTGGTTTTGACAGCACTCCTAGAGTAGTGCTCATCCCCTGCTATTCAGCAACTCACTGAATCTTTTAAATGTAAAATATGTGTCCCAAGTGCCTTGCTGCTTTAAGGATGTCTTTTCCAGGAGGGATGCCTACCAAGCACCATAAGTAAAGTGAACGACACAGTCCTGACAGCTAGGACCACCAAAAAATTATGAAACTTGGCCATGGAAAGACTATTTCCCAGAGACTATTTGTCTCTGGATGTTAACTGATGTAAGAAATTCAGTGTCACTTCATGCTGGTCTCCTGAACATGGTAAAATTTACCACCCTGACATTCTAGTCAAGGTTATTACCCTTTTTATTTTTTTTAATTACGACAAAATGTACCTTTAAAATAGAAAAAGATAATTCTTTATCTCTGAAAGTTTCATTTATAGCCATGGGTCAACATTTGTCTGCAACATTTGCATACCTGAAAGTGTCTCATATGTGATGATCTCTGCAAATGAAATGCATTGTTGATTTAGTTTATTATCCCAAAAGATGATATTGTGGTTAAGTTTTGTATGCAGTATATCAGGAGAAAAATAAGGAAGGGTTGAATTGAAATAGATTTTAATTCTGCCAGGTATACTGCTGGAGTTAATGAAAGTCAGTTAGACATACATTTGGCTGCTGTTACTAACTGAATAATACAAGTAATAACAGAGGCATCTATTCAATTCCTGATGAACATGAGTAATTTCCATTATCTTAAAATGTGTGGGAGTTATGAATTATAGGTGCAGTGGTTGCCCAACACTTTTTCATTATTATATCTTGTTGTCAGTTGCTTATACATTTGCCAAAGTTTAATGCATCAAGCTGAAATTTTCTGTGCTGGCCATCAACTTCCAAGTGACTTTATTTGTTTCATTTTAATTTTGTTTTGCAAGTTTTATCAAAAATGGTGCATCTGTTTCCAAGAGCAAGGTTAGGAGAAAGTATGTTATTTTGTCTACAGTAAGTCAAATTCCCTCAATTATTTCTCTGAGAAGATGTTTTACCTCCATGGAAGGAAAGCACAAAAAGTTGTCAGAAGGAGTCAATCGAGCACCAGAAATTTGTTTTTCAACGCATTTGGGAAATTATCCTTAACTTTGGACCATGGTGAAGCATTACTGTCTTTGCCGTTTTTACATGCTCAGTAGAGACTCGTTAAATTCTGCCGTCTAAAAATCCCATTTAGACCAGGCATGTTCCAACTCAGAGCCACAGAAATCTCTCTATGCTTGGTCTCCAAATAAAAGGGCTGGCTGTAGGGTTCCTCTTGGCATTTGTGAGGCAGAGTCTGCTATATATGTCTGTGCAGCAAGGAAGAAGAGAGGGGAATTTGATTTTCTCATGGAGGAATAAAGAGAGGGTTGGCAGTTGTAAGAGTGGAGACTGAAGGAGAAGGTGGGAATTTATGGAGAAGGAACAGCATCACGGAAGAAGGACAGGTGCGAGGGTGGAGGAAGGCATTGACACAGAGGGGTGAATGCCAGGGCATGAGACTCTTGGTAGGTGATACCCAGGTGGGCATCAAGGGAGGAAAGCAGGGCCACACAGTGTCTGGGGTGGTTGGGATGAGAAGGGGAAGGATACAGTCCTGCCAAAATCAAGATGATAACTGTCCATCATTGAACAACTGCGTTCTCCTCCAGACCTCGAAATTACACTGCCAGACATAAGGCACCGTGTTCCTTTACTGTCAGCAAGCAATGAAGGGAAGATGTCTGTCAGCCCCAATGCTCTGCATTGGCTGATGAGTATAAAGAATAGGCTTTGTAGTGAGAGATAATGTCAGGAAGATCCATGCGGCATTTTGTTGCTGAGGTTTAAAGCTACGGAGACAATGACACAGATGGCTGTAATTGAAGGTGGTATCGTAAGGCTTTAGCTGCAAGGACAACCTTAATTCTGGCATTTTTCAAGTCTATGCACTTTGGTTTGTAGCTTAAATGTTTTTATAGCAAAGGTTTTCTTAATGTTGTTCTTAAAATACAATGCCTAACGTCCCACTTAACTAATTTCTGTTGTCTGGCTCTGGAAATCTGTACTCATATGAGTAATGCTTGCAGACATGAAAAAATCACTGCAATTAATTGACACCACTTATCACCTCCTAACTTATGGGAGTAAACATATCCTGAGGTACTTGTCCATATAATTCACGGAACATGCTAAAGTTATTCCAGATTTTTTTTGTAATCAGTGAAAGTATTTTAAAGCAGTATTTCTACTTCTCGGCTGCTCATGCTTTGCTGTTCTGACATAAATATATTTTAAATAAATATATATTCCAAGAACAAGTGAGCATCTTTCTATGTCATGTCTTATCACAACTCTCTGGGTTTTTTGCATTTCTGTTTCTCTCTATTGGTGTTGTTTTTACATTCTCAAAATGGAACTGGATCTGGAGCCAAAAGAATAAAATAAAGATGTGTCCAGGTTGTGCATGTTTCAGTATATTTATTCCAATTTCAGGATATACATCCTGTGAGCATCAAAACAAATTAATCTACAGTAAAAAAGAGAGCCTACGGTCTGTTTCCAAGAGAAAATGCAGCTGGACTTTTCATACTAGAGAAAAAGCTTAATTTTTGTGCACCAAGCTTTTATTTTTTGGGTTTAATTGAAAATTCCTCATGTTTGTAGAAAAGACTGCTTATTAGGGGTGAAATGAAATAATAACCAAGCCCCTCAGAGCTTGCAGAACAGTCTCCAGGGGAAGTCTGGCACCCAGGCAAGAAAAGCCACCACCTACCACCATGAGATGATGCAGTGTGAGACTTCTGCTGGCTGGAGTATCCCTCATTCTGGGTTTCTTAAATCAAAGGGTAGTACACACATTCTTGATAATGACCAACTTTCTAATGATAGTAAAATGGAAATTATGCAGGGGTGCAAGCAAAGGACGGATTCTGAATGAGAGAAAATGAGTTCAAAGCGTGTGATTGAACAGTGGTAGGTTTAAGGTCTTAATTCTCCTCTCCCACTATGCAAAGTAGGAGTAACTCATTTGTAGTCAGTGACACTACAGAGGTGTAAAACAGCACTGTAGAGGAGAATCAGGCCATTGTTCTCTGCAAAACTTACTGATAAGACATTAATTACTAAAGAGAAAGTGCCATCAAAGTATTTTAAATGCTTTGCAGAATTCAGGAGACAAACTCATTAAATGTTATGTCATATAGGGAATTAGTTCCAAATTTGTGAATGTGGAGAAGGCAAATGCTGCACTACAGATAAATGAATGATCATCTTGAAAGCCTTCTTCAGAAAGCCACTTTCTTCTGGAGGGGGAGCCAACCCCACACATTACATCCAGAGATGTGAAACAATTCCAGATAAAATAAATCACCCTGAACCTTGGTCCATCTCACATACTGAATCCCAGCCAACTGCGGTTGTTTAAGGTTTGTAAAAGTTCACTGGACTCCATTTCCTGCCCAGCCTGTCTCCCCTTCCTCCCCTCCACTCATAGCTCTCATCTTAGGTCAAGCCAGTCTTGGAAGCAGAAAAGCTAAACATCAGTCAGACAGCACCATGTGCGGTCTTTCTAACTGAACACCCAGCTAAAGTGCAAGAAATCTCAATGGGGAAAATCCCAACTCCAGGGATATGAAAAAATCTATGGTAAAATTCTCATTTGATCTCTCCAAGGGCAAAATTTTACTCTCATCCTCAGGATAATCCTCAGATCGTTTTTCAGAGTCTGGGGTTGCTGAGGTAGGGGGTTAAACCTCCATTAAACCCACCATGGAGGAGATGAAGCTTGTTAGTATACAAGAAGTAACAGCAGAGGAGTTATTAAAATTACCATGTCACAGTGCTGCATGCCCCAGCAACCACTTGTGCTGTGTCCTGCTGGGGGACCCTGGATGCTGAGGCTCATAACTAGCATCATTGATGTCTTGAAGGCACATTTTTGCACCAGGCTTTTTCCTGCAGGTGTGGGCAAAGGCCTGTAGCAAGATGCCGGGAGTCAGGCTTCTTGGGACTGAGGTCCACATCAAGCTGTGTGTTGGGATAAGGGAAGCAGAACAAGATGTACTTGTCACATGATCCAAGGGCAAGGTGAGGATGTCCCTAATACAGTGTGTGCAACACTGTCCTGTGATCTGATGGGGTGACTGCATTCCTGTCGCATGATCTGTGTGAAGGAGAGTCCTTTGAAATGTCCCTTAAATCCCGGTGCTTTCTTGTCACCGTTATTCAAACCCAGCCACTTGAAGCAGGAGAAGATTCATGCTATGCCATTGGCATCATTGTGTACTGATCACACTTTGGACTGGTGGCAGGAGCTCAAAAGGATTATTCACAGTCCCTTGGGCTGCCAAAGAGGCCGTCCACTGCAGAGCAGCAGGAGTGGTTCCCTGGCTCCCAGGATAATGTGTCCGCCAGAACAGCAATGGCCTCAGCTACAGGACTTCAGGTCTGGGCAACTGCAGTTCAAATTTCTGGGTGACAAGAAGCATAACAGGTACATAGCTATGGTCAAAGTGGTCGTGAGAACACAGTCTCACTCCTTAAAACAGGAATAACTTCTGCATTGGCCAGAGACTGCTCCTATCGTGTCTCAGGGAATGGGGGTGCAGCCTCACAGATATAATTTCCAGTTTGAGTAGCACACTGAAGCTGCTGCCTTTCCCTTGAACTTTAGGATGAATGTTCTCCTGCTACCAGATAGTTCAGACTTCTCCTGCCCATGTAATCTTTGAGTTTCTTTGGTTAGGTTGCACTTGGTTTGGGCACTGTGGCTGTCAATCTTGTGGTATAATTCTGGACAATAGTGCAGGGGAAACACCTACAGAGAGTCAAAGAGATCAAGCCTGACCAAGTGAGTCTCTTACAGACGCACACAGCCAGAGTATCTGGAGGTGCAAAGTCTTAGACTCAATATGGAGATTGACCTGGAGGCTGTTAGAAGAGGGTAGAGTGTTTGGTTGTCCTGTTAGAGTGGTAGCAGTAGCTGTGAGTCACACTGTGTTGCTCACTGAGGCAGCCTGTGCCCACACTGGGTGACCACAGGTGTTTGAGACCGGGGGGGAAGGGAAGTGTGTGCCTTTGCCCAGAGAGATGTACAGCATGAGGTCCTTCAATGCATATAGCCACTGGCTACCAGGGGTATGGCCGGCCTGGTCTGTGTTGCATGTGGTTCCCTGGAGGCAGCAAGAACGTGTGGTCATGGATTGGGGTAGAACCCAGAGAAGGTGTGAGCCAGAGAAACCGCCTAATGATTCTGGGCAGGACAGAAGTCAAGACATGACATCAAAGGTCAGCAAAAGGCTTAGACGCAGCTACAATGGGCTCAATTTAACAAGTGGATGAATTGCAAGCACTGCCTGGAGCAGTCGATCATCATGTTACCTCCCAGCTCCAAGGCTAGCCAGGAGAGTGTCCTTATCCAGCAGCAGGTCTCAGATGGGGGAGCCAGAGCAGAAGAGCATCTGTTTTGTGTGAGTGATGTATTTTTAATTCAAATCTACCTGGGTCCTATTTTAATAGTAAATATATACTAAATTGGGGAAGGTCTTAGAGATCCCTTTTACAATATTTGCAAAGGCATCTTTTCAAAGCAGGCAAAAAAATGGATGAATAGTACAAAATAAAAAAGAATTAAACCAGCCAGAGTCCAAGTCATGGCTGCGCTGCTGCAGTGTCCCATCACTGGGCATCAGCTTGCTGGAACTCTGTCCGTTCCAGTGTTTTGGTAAAATACTGCATTGGGAGTGGTAATTAAACAGATTCTGATGATGGTTTTTAACACATGCCAGCTGGCTCCCAGCCAGTGTCGAAGCAGAAACATTGTGCAAACTCATGGTCAATGATGACTTTGATCTTTGAAGGGCTTTGTAGTGGCGGAAGGAAATGGGAGGATAGGAGGGAGGGAGAAGGATGCAAGCACTAGGGAGAAAAAAGACTAATATGTACTGGAGTGGGAATTATCACCTTGACAAAGGCAGTGGGTGCTTTCTTCCTTCCCCTTTTTCTTTATGTGGGGTAATAGGCACAGTCATAAACTTTATCATAAAGGCTCGTGTTTGTTAATGGCAACCCATATGAACAACAGAAGTCCCTTGAATATTTCCACGTGTGCGTCATTCATTGAGATTACTCTGTCAGTGCCTTTCTCTGCATCCTGGGTTGCAGTGGCTGGCCCTGATAGCACATTAAGTTGCAGTGGACACTGTACAGTGTTGGAGTCCTCCAGGACAGAACCCAGGACAAATGTGAAGAAGAGGTCTTCTGCAGCCAAAAAAACCCCATAAACATATGCTATTCACATCATCTTATTAGAAATTGTCTGAAATGCAACAGTTCTTTAGGCGCAAGGGAGATCATTGCTTCTGTCTCACAAGGTTCACTATTCAGATGTTTCATGAATAAGGATCAGTCATATCTGGCAGGAATGAACAGAGAGGGATATTTCTACAGTTCTGACAAGTTGGTTTAAATTTGGTATGACTTTCCCATGTTAACAGCAATAGGCACAAAGCAGGAGAATAAACATTGTCCTTCCTAAGTCTTAGAGACATGCAGATGTCTTAGGTAGATGATGTTGCTGATTTCCAGGTGTGGTCCCAGCTGTGCCGTGGTCAGCAATGAGCCCGTGCCATGCTGCAGGGCTCTGAATATTGGCATGCTCTCCCTCAAGTAAGTCTCACTTCAGAGATCACAGATGGTTTTACTCTGTTGTTCTTAGGAGACGTTTTATAGAAGTAGGATTTGCTTGACAGTACAAGATGCAATGCTTCTGTAGCAGCACAGGAAAGCTAGAAAAACTTGCAAATATCTTCATATTGAAAAAATATATCTATTTGCCTTCCAAATCCTTCACTAATGATGGTGAATATCACCTATGCTTTTTCCTTCTTTATTGTTTTCTGTAATGAACAACATTTTAAATTCATTAACTTTCAACTCTGGAAGGACACATTTAGCAGCCACTGGGTTTTGGTGTGACTCCTAAGAATTTCAAAGAATAAAGTCCTTAATGAGTTCTCCTGTGCTTTTACACCCACAAATTATGCTGGCTGTGAGAATAACCTTTATTTTGGTTCAAGGGCTCCAGCAGATACTTGAATTAAGTAACTAACCTTGCATCAGCTGAGCTCCTAGAGATGTCAATAATCATTTATGTGCACTCCTCACCTGCTCTAATGGCAAGGTGAGGTGACTCACCTTGAACACTGGTGTGAGCATTTTAACTTAAAGCATTTCCTCCAGAACTGAATGACAGTAGTTTGGCTTTGTATCTGACTCACAAGAAAACAATAAGCTGAAAAAGATAACCATGTTGTTTACAGGATAGCATTTGGCCCCACTGTGAGGAGACCTTGAACTGGAATGTAAGTACAAGTAATCTGCAAATCGTTCTTGCATTTTATACCAAGCAGGTCCTCTGTGTGGACATATTTAATTGATTTACAACTTGCTAATAGCAAAAAAATTGATGTCAACCAGTTATAAAACAATTTAAGTGTGCAAGAGATATCTCATCCTCTTAATTAAAAACCTATTAATTAATGGGGTTTTTTGCTTTTATGCAAAACATATTGCAAAGTTCTTCATATAGTATAACTAAGCTCTGAGAGCAAAAATGCCCGTAGCATTGAATGCCCCAGCAATATGCAGAAGTACAAATTTCATGCCCAGAAGAAAGATCCTGGCAAGTACATCCACCACAGACTCTAAGGTAAGATAATTTCCCATGTGCTTCTCCAATGTGCCTCACATAATCTGAGCATCCTTTCTTTCTGAATTGGGTTGTATGCTGAAGCAGGCTTGGAGAGACATGAGAAAGGAGGGCAGCAGGATCTCTCCCTCAACATAATAGAGAACCCCTTGAATGTACCCACTTGGTCTTACTGTTGGCTTGCAGGAAAGAGACTTGAAATCACAGCAGGACTAACTAAAAAGCACAGCCTCTTGCTCATTATTTCAGCGCTATGACAAAACCCTTGTTTAAAAAACTGTGAACAAAGAGCAGCTCTAGCTGCTTCAGTAGGAAATACTGAAGCAGGTCAGCAGTCACTGCTGGAGAACGAACCTCTTCCCACAGGGCTCCCAGCTCCCCCTACTCCCGGGTCAGCAGCCAGGCCCCTGACACAGAATAATGCCCCTGAATTCTGCCCACCCCACAAGGAGCCGGAAGGCAGCCCTGAAGCCCAAACAAAAGAGTAACTCTGTTTCAGAGGGCGCACGAGTGCCTCTGTCCCAGCACTGCCTGGTCCCCAGACACTGCTCCTAGCACTGCTGGTGCTGCAGCGTTGCACTGCAGCTGAAGTATTGGCCACCTGCATTTTTAATTGGATTTTTCCCAGGTGGATAGACACATGTATACACAGAGAGATAATAGCCACTAGATAACCACCTTACAGGTCATTGATTAACCTTGTGTTTCACAGATACTTGTAGAACTCACAGCTTTTACAGAAGCAACAGGAGCTGATAATAAATGCTGCATCCTGTGATGGGCACCTGCTCTCACTGCAGTAGCACAGCTGCTGTAACGGGTACTTACTGCATGTGCTCTTTTGGGAATGACCCTCCACTTAAAGGTATTGCATTTGATTCCTAGAGACGCCTATGACAGCTTCACTGGCTTGATATGGCAGGTGGCTCAGTCTCTACATGGAAAGGCACTTGTAGGCATTTATCCATCCACAGCTCATTTTCCACAGCAAAGCGTGGTTTTGCTAAGTGAAGATAGTAAGGCAGAGCATCTTGGTTGAAATCAAGGACTGGTTTACTGCAAGTGCAAAAGGGTAACAAGATCAAGATACTGGATCTTCTACAGCCACAGCCAGTGAAGTCACTCTCACGCCAGCCAGCCCTGGGGGGTGCATGCAGGGAAGGCCTCATAGCTGAGCAGAAGTACAGGCACAGTGGTGCTGCTCACAGGCAGCCGGGGCCATGTGCTGCTGTGCAAGGGTGTTCATGTACAGGCGGGGAGTGGCAGCCACACCAGAGTTAAAATAGTCCTGTTGCAAGACCTCAACACCAGACTAGGAGTTCTGACCTCTCGCCTCTGCTCTGCCAGGAGCACCGAGTATGAGACTCAGCTTTCAGGTAGCTCAGCTGCAGGTGGAGAGAGCAGGGAGGGGAGCACTTCTCCACTGCATGGGAAGGAATGGGGGACAGCTCACTGAGGGCTGAGAGGATATCATGTACCAGGAGCAATGCAGACACAGCTTCGGGTTTTGCTGGGAGTCCCAATATGTACAGCTAGCGATTCACCTCTGCATCCCAGGGGAGAGCTAGGCAAAGCTCAGTAAGAGTAACATTCCCTGACGGGCTAAGTATATTCCTTGACGAGATAAGTATTACTTTTCGAACTACTTGCTGAAACTAGAGTCACCATTTTGCTTGGAAAACCAGATTACTGCTACCCTTATTCTTCTGGAGTGCTGCTCTGTGCATGTGAGAGGTGAAAGGGAGGTATTTTCATAGGAGATATTTAGGAGATATCTTTCCTAAGAGATATTTAGTCACAGTTTAAACAGACCTTGCTTTTTCAGTGGAGTGTGATGGCTCACAGAAAGTTACTCCTCCCTTAATGAGTCCCTGGGGATCCAGTTGTGTATTTTTTCAAGATCTGTGATGCACATATGTATCTATATGGCATCCTCCCAAATCCTTTCAAAGATAAAATGTGAGATGAACATCTGGTTCACACTATTACAATCCTTATTAAACACTAATTTCTTCTCCATAAAAGCACCATCTGCCGCAGCTCGAGCCCTTGTTTTCTAACATGGATTTTTCTTCAGAAGTACACAATGAAATAAATCTTTACCAGTTACAGTCCCCAGAATTTCCTGAGATGAAAAAGTGCAGTGACAGCAGTAGACTCCAAAAATTGATTTGCTTCAAAAATCCTATGTTATTATTTAGCTTGGTAAAAAACCAAATTATCAAGAATACTAGGTCACTTTACACTATGAAGAGTTCATTTAAGCATTTTGATAAATCCTTTGCTGAAGGATTTGATACTTTTTCAGCAGATTAGAACACTACATCTTCAAGCCTTAATAGTTGAGGTGCAGATTTAATAAAGTCTCTCTTGTTTCTCACAAAAATTCTGGGAGAGACAGCTCATTATAGATACCAGAAAGTTAATTTTTATTCCAGTTCAATCTGTCTTTATGACTTCTGTTCTTCAGCCCAGTAGTTCTCAAAAACCAGGAGAGGAAAACACCTCTGGAGCCATCAATCATCTGCTGTTTTGTTCAGAGGCAACAGCATTCCCTGCATTTCCTGTGGTCCTGAGTCTCTCATGTCTTGTATATGACATTTGGAGATTCACCCTACTCTGCTCATGAGCTTGAGTGTCTAAAAGGATTATACTCTCCTGGGCTCTTAGACCCTTATTCTTGCCTGTTACTAGAGCACATCTAAATAAATGCTATTAAGAAGCTAAATTCAATTCGCTATCTCTTGGTGTTCCGGTATCACATCAATGAGAAGCTGTGTGCACATCACTCTGTGCCCAAGGAGCACCATATAACCAGCCTTCATGGGGCTTTGTGAAGTGCAGCATCCTCAATGTCATGGTATTGGGCAGCTCCAACCAGTCCATCCTGCCTTGAGAAGATAAAGATGAATGAACACACTTAGCTTGATTTGAAACCCATCAGGTGCTGGCAGCTGAAGATCTTTACACACAAAGAGCTACTGCTAGATCGTTGTTGGTTGGAAAGGAGGAATAATAAGATGGACCAAGTCCCTCCACCTGTAGCTGGCTGAGGATCTGACTTGATGTGGCCAGGCAAGACCCTGCAGGCAATTCTTCTGCACAACAGGCTACTATTGATTCTTTCTTTAAAGAGTCTCTCAAACCCTGAATTTATACCTGGTTGGTGCCAATGGCAGGAGCGAGGCGCGCTGAACTCCACAAATGCCACATAATGATGCTTTGCCTCACATCAACACCCAAGAGCAGCTCCCTGCACCCCCAGCTCTGTGTGATGAAAACATGCAGCTACTCTTGTGTTTCCAAATTCTTGCTACATTTTGATGCCTTTGTAACTGCACCTTTAAATCCCAGGTGTTGTATGGTCCATGGTGCAGCACAATTGATCACAGCCATGGAAACTTGGCCTCCTGCTCTTCTCTGCAGCCTGCTCTGCTGGGGTGCCTGCCCTGCCTAAGCACCTCTCCTAGGAGCATGCTGGAGTTTATGGTCATGGCAGCAACAAAAAGGAATAAAGAAAAATAGTCTCACAGTTAAAGGGTATTGTATGTACTACAAAAGCCACATATTTCTAATCTGCAGCTGCTATTTGAAGAGTATTAGGAAGCTATACCAAGTAGCAACAATGTAAGGGATAAGCAGTGTGCTTTTTTAATGTAAATCTGAAATGGATCTCAAATGCTGCTGACAAAAGTGCTTAAAGAGGTATATTTTGAGAGGTATAAATGGTGTAGAGATTTTCATCAGAGTTAAAACCTAGTGGATGAAGGTCCACATCTGCATCAGCTTCACAATAAGTTTCCCAAAAGTGAGGGATAAACAGGTAGAAACTGAGATTATAAAGACTGGGTGAGCACCATTTGGAGCCAGAAATGCCTGCTCACACTGTGGTGGACATGAGGGAGGCATAAGTGATGGCATGCTGCCTTAAGGGAAGCTGGGGGTTTTCCAGCAGATATTCTCAAAATCTGTACATCTGGGGAAGGGAAGGGTTCAGCCTCCCATAGAAATTAACACCAGTAAGAAAGGTTCAAGGAAGACCCAGGCATGGTCACAGCTATTTCAGTGAAGGATGACGTTTTCTTAGTGGTTTCTGGATTTCAGTGTTAATCCAGCTCCGATAGTCCTTACTTGCCCCCTGGTGCCAGAACCAGATCCTGAAGTCAGGTTCAAAAGAGTGGCCAAACCGCTACACCTCTCCTATTGGACACTCCTCTGCTCTTGGTGCTGCCCATCCAGACACTACACTGGTGCAGAGCAATTGCAGAAGCTCTTAATTATCTCAGCAGGAAATTTGGCCAAAACCACAGTGGGTACAGTACAGTGGTATCTTCTCCAGCTGCACCTATTGCATAAAAATCTTCCTGTCGTTCCTCTGGTGATACATCCTTGCCAAACAGTATACCTGCTACTGAAACTGAAACATGGGCAAGTAGGAAAATTTGCTTTAAGATCACAGGATATCTTCTTCTTGAAGGTAGCACTTGGAGAGCAGCCCAGGGTTGACAGGCTGCTGCTCTGACCATCACCCAGCTGGGTTCTTTGCAGGAGGGGAGGTCAGAGGTGGAGGTCGCCTCTGTATTGCCCTCCAGGTCAGAGATCAATCCCGTGGCATTCCTTAAAAAACAGAAGAGTGAATGTGTAATGCCAGCAATGTCACCAAAATTCCTTTAGACCATTAAACAAGATGAAAGAGCCATCCAGAGTCACCAGAGCTGCTGTGCCCGAGAATTACCTATGCAACATGGTTGTATGGTTGCTAGCAGCTGATGGATTTCCACTGCATTCTTATATAACTCAAGTGTGAAAAATGCAATACAAAACCAAATACCTCAGGACTTATTTCACAGCAATTTTAATTTTAAACAGCTCCAGCACACAAGCAGGACAGGAATGGAAGGGGAACTCCAGGCACAGGGTGTGTAGTCATATAAACAAGACTTAAATGAGAAATGTGTGTCCAGAATGGATACCTATAGCCAAGCACATGCATGGGATGGTGAGACCCAAAGTGACTAACTCTAAATGTGGGACCTGAGTTGGTTGTGTGAGCCACTTCCATGCACTGAGCTGAGAGATTAGGGGAACTTGCTGCTCTGGATAATTCCAGCAGGGTACGAGGAGTTTCATCCCATTGCCTAAGGGTGGTTTGATTACTCTGTACTGCATGTTGCAATCCTCAATCAAAATGGTTCACTGTGTTCAGTTCACCGAATGGGAACATCTGGCAATTTACAGCAGAATGTCTTGTAGCATTTAATGCCCAAGTATCTCTTTCCTACAACCTATTTTCATTTTACTGAACAGAGACTCAATTTCCTGAATTTTTAAACAGTCTTGCTAACATAATCAAATTACCATGATTATTCGTCCATGATTTCAAAAAGTCCTAAAATCACTGTTCTGGCTTTGCAGTGAATTCCTATTACATGTAGAAGATTTTGTAAACACTTTAAATAAAATGCTTTTAATTCAATCAGATGAGTAAACAGTGTTTGTTTCTGGCTATTCGATGTACTTGAGCCACAAGCATTTTTTCAAGTGAGTGGCTATGGGGGTTTGTAATGCAACGAAAAGCAAACACTGAGAATATAAAATCACACTTGTTCAAACAGGATTAGAGAGTTTATTCTAGCAGAGTTTCCAAGGATTTCAAACAGAAAATAGCAATTTTTTAATATTTTTTTCGTTGCTTAAGGAGGTGGAAAATATGCGAAGCCTGGTCAGTGATTGCGCTAGGGAGAATCCCAGCGGTTCTGTGCAGTGGTTCTTGCTCGGTAGCCAGGCAGGGATGCCATTCATTTTTCACAGTGGCCCAGCCCTCTGTAGCTCTGTCCAGTTCTGCCTTTGCTCAGCAATCACTTTCACTATATTTTGTTAACACAAACTGGAAGCCAGCAAAGAACTAAAGCGTATTTCTGGCATGCATACAGCAGTTGCTGAAAATAGGAACCACTCCATGTGTCTTCATGGATGCTTTTTGCAGGCCATTTGTAAGACATGATGATAAGAAAGGGAGCAGTTTCCTTGGCCTGGGGTGTGGGTTAGAGCCATGTGGAAGTCACAGTACCTCAGCCCTTGCTTGGGCAATAGCTCTGGCTCATATGCCCACACCACTGTACCTCTCCCTACATATCTTCTCCCTCGCTGTCCCTCCCTGTGCCTCCTGCAAAAGTCTCCAGTACCTTTTTCCAACAATTCCTACAAAACATCCTGCCCAGTGCTGGAAAACCCAAAAGCATGGGGCGAGCATCATTCTTCCCCTGCTTTCAGCTATGTTCAAGCACATGGTGACTGGCCATCCTCTCTCCCACAGCCCTGCTCTCTATGCTAGGGGCACATCAGGGTGGTATCAAAGCTTCATAGGAAATGAGACTGCAAACACCTTGCCCAACTCAAAATATTAGGCAACACAGAGAGATCATTGCAGACTCTCCTAGAAGTATTTTCCATGGCCGTAGATGTTGTGGGGGTATGTGAGCCCTTTGTCCTGGATGGTGGTTAGCAGGTCATTTTGTGAGCCCCCACCCATTTCCTCAAATATGTTTTATTTGTAGCAGCCACTGAATTGCTTGGACAGATAATTTGTAGAGTATGGCTTATGCACAAACTTTTTTTTTTCCCAGCCACTCACTATTCAGGACTTGTTTTGTGCAATTGGCAATTTAAGTGACACAGTGTCATTTCTGATCCTGGATTAGGTGGCTGAAGTATTTTAAAGAGAAGAGGTGAGAACAGCAGATGGAAAACAATGCTGTTCTGCTGCAAAGACACATTTCTTCTGCAACTCATCATCAACTTCCATGGGATTTTTTTAAAGCATTGACAGTGGTCAAAATATTGTCAAAATGTCAGTGAGACAATGCCACTGTACCCAGGATATTAAAAAAATATATTAAAAGTGTAGATTTCTTTTACCAACTAACCTTCTGTGCGTACACTTGTACACATTTGTACAGGGACATGTGTGAATGCACAAACAGAAAAAGAAAATATTAACCTTGTGCAAATACCTTGTGCACAAACAGTTTCCAGCCATTTACGGTAAAAATATATGATTTTCCAACCTCTCTGCAAAGTTTGAAGAAATGTTTAGTGTCACCCACTAGGGTACACAATCTCTAAATGCTGGCTTGATTTAGTGCTCTAGTAGCATCCCAAAATCCTTGTCAAAAAAGATTAGAGAGCTGAATTTTTATTTGGCATTGTTTTCTTTAAAGTTGGTCTTCAAAATTAAATAACTACTACAGTGGTACCTAATTATTTCTGCTTTCACTCAGGACACTGGAGTGCTCTAGAGAGCCTGGCTAATAGGAATGAAAATGTATGAGTTACTACCATCAACAGAAGCCCTGATATGACATAAACCCAGCTATTCCACATGGATATTTCCAAAAAATGATGATAGTGATCCCAGGCATTTTGAATCAGGGCAGCAATGCACTGTGACCCCCTTGCTGCTCCACAACTCTTCCTACTGAGGGCTGAGCAGCAGGATTTCGAGGCTGTGGAAAAGCAAAGCTTGATAGTGAGTCCTCCCCCCCATCAGCAGGTTCCAGGGATGAAAAAAAAAGTGAAGGCTTGGGTGTGTTTTCTTTTCCGGGTTCCTTTTCACCTCATTGGTGATTTAATGCTCACATTCATTTGACCAAATTAGGAAGGATGTGATTAAAATAGGGAAAGTGAATGCCTCCACTGGAAAATTTAGAATCTGAAGAGTTATCAAATATATTTATCACATGGGTGGGAGGATTTCCCCATACAGCTTGCAAGATGATATTGCACAAAGACTATATATAAGGGTAATATTAAGCAATAGTCATATTTTTAGCAATCTTTTAGGCAATTTAGCATCTGGAAGCAAGGAGAGAGAATCACTCCCACGTGATTCACACTGTAGGCTCTGCTTTGTAGGCCAGAGATTGGGATGTTCTCTGCTACCAGTAGTTATTTCTGTATCAGGCTCCAGTGTGACACCATGAATCATTTGGCACCAGTGTGTAGCGCTTTCTCATCGGTGTGTATCCTTGTCAGAACTTCCTTAGAACCCAACTGCTATGGCAAGTCTTGCACAATAGGATCTCCAGACATGAGATTGCATCTCAGCCTAGGAAATATCCTTGTCGACAAATCTAATGGTGAGGAATTCATTAATAACAACTTTTTACTCAGCTATCTGTGTGGCATTTCTTCAACGCTGGGAGGACAAGAGAAAGGCTAAGGCCTTAAACAATGGTAATGGATTGATGTAAATGGTAACAGTTCTCCTGCTGGAAGTCCTCTTGCAGTTTTTTGATCCCTCTTGCTTGGTTATTTTAATTTAAGTGAGTGCTATATAAATAAAAAACTTACTGAGCATTTATGAAACAGATTTCAAAACTTTATAACCAGCTGATGTAGTCAGTTATTTACAAAATACTGAAGCAATGAGATTCTCTTTGCATTTGCTGAGAAATGGAGGGCTAGAACATTTATGAAATTTATTTTTCCTTTACCAAAACCATGATCACAGCACATTACACCCCTTGCATTCAAGTATTGATAATACTTTTTTTTCCTAGATGAAAGACCTGGTAGGGTAGTAATTGTACGTTATCAACGGCATACAAAATAAATGAAACCCTCCTTTTCCACAGCTGGATGCTACAGAATCTGTGGTGCTCACCGCTGGGGCCTCCAGCCAAGCCTGGCAATTCACTGACATAACAGATCAGTTGTGGACACTGGCAGCTAGTTAGACACAGTGTGAAAGCTTCCAATTCTTGACTTTTATCATTTTATCTCATCACCTTGTCATGAAGGCAGCATTTTATTGGTTAGCTTCCAAAGCCGGTAAATTACACTGTGTAGAAAAGTGGTGCCAGTTAAGTGCTGATAATTGTGAGTAGGCTGAGATTTCAAATACCTCTGCAGATGGTAGATTGAGGCAGGAGATGGGCACTGGGATGCTTGCTTCTTATTTTTTGTTACTGTTGCTTAAACTGCTGCAGGTTGTGTAGTTCGTTTGCAATTAAAATACCAAAGACCAACCGGCCCAAGGAATAGTCATTTTTGATAGCAGCAGTGAAAGACAAGAATGTTGAAATTTCAGTGGCTGTTTTTCACAGCCTCTTACTTATCAAAAGAGCCATGCTATTTAGAGGTAACTAATGGATAAAATATGAATAAAGATTAAACTACAAAGGCTAAAAAGGATTATTTAGAGGAAAGCCATTATGCAGAGTCCTGACATTAATATTTAGATACTCATGAACACTTGCATAACTGCAGCTTATTTTTAATGGTCTTCTATCTTGCTTTGACAACACACTGACAAAATGTAATTTAGGACTATAAGCTGTGAGCCCCACATGGAGAAGAAAAGCCCGTAATTCACATCATGCCCCGGCTTTTAAGACTTAGGAGACGATGGCAATTGTCTGGCAGAATGCGGCTTGCAGGGCAATATCCATTTATATGCCATTTGAGCCCCTCAGGCTACACGATGGCTGCAGAGTGCATCATTAAGAACAAAAAAGTAAGAAAAAAAGCCAGCTTAGTTACAAGTGAGCTGACATGATGGCAAATTAATTCATAAGGAAGGGGGAAGAAAGGAAGCTCTGGTTCTGTCAGTGCGGCCACATACCCACTGGCTCAGGCACATCTCTGACTTCACTTTGCACTGTTGATTCATCACTCCAGATTTTCTGTCCTTCCCTTGTTACAAAGCTGCAGGAAAGGGGTAAAGTGTTAGATCGATGTTTCCCAGGTAAATAGAAAGCCAAGCTGAGCCAACGTTAAAGAAACCTCTGGTTTGTGTATAATTGGAAATCAAGGTTATTAGTTAAATTTTGGGTTTTTTCTCATCCAGCCTGAAGTTAATAATTACTAAGCCTGTTTTGAGAAAGGCAGGGCCAGGGCTTGACCTGTGCTAAGCATGGATGTCACCAGCAATTAACCAGGGCTGCCCCTGATGTGCTCCCTGGGAACTCAGTGTGGTTGACAGGCTGTGGAGGTGCTGTTGAGAGGCTGATCTGTCTCAGATTTGCACTGCTGTGGCTATTTTCCTCTTGGAGGAGTCTGTTAGTGGTTACCTGAGAAAGCCCCTTGACACCCTCCCACCCCCCACCCCGTGTTCTTGGGTTCTGAACTAGGAAGGCGAGGTGCTGCTCCTGCTGCTCACACTCAGGTGCCAGGAGCTGAAACACAGGGGTGTGTGCAGGCTGAGTGGCTGCTACAAAGAGAGGAGTCCCAGCCACCCTGGGGTCAGGGCTGCTGCTGCTGCTGCTTTGTGCTGGGGCACATGTCTGGAGGGTGGCTGGAGGGGTGTGTCACCTCCCTCTTGGCTAGTCCTCCCAGGAGCCAGTGGCCTCTGAGGAGCTGAGTGGTGATCCCATCTCTTTATTTGTGATGGTATGTCCCGTTTGTATCCAGTTTTATGGCCACATGCTTTGGCACATAAAAGCCTGTGTTTATTATGTGTTTATATTCCCAATCTAGCGAAGGTTAGCCCTACTCAGGGATGGTAAACTAGAGAGAGTGAATATAAAAGTAAGATGAAGACAGAAGAGATGACCACTCTTAATGCACAGTCAGCCATCAGTCAGGGCCTATTGCTGCACTATGTTTCCAACCTCCTTCTCAATTAAGCCACCAATGGAGACCCATGGTGGCATGTTCGTCTGGCTCTTGGACATCATCTCTGGGTGGGAGACCTCAGGCATTGCTTCTCTCATCTTCCTGCTGGAGCAGTTCAGGGAACAAGGCAGGGCTCTGGTTCAGTGCCAGCCTCTCCTTGCCCAAGCCCCAGAGCCTGGGCTGCTGGCACAGCCCCTGCCATACAGATCACCACCAGTTGCCAGCACATCCAACTCCTCATCCCCTCTTACAGGTGTTCTCAGATGGGCTGCTTGCTTTATGTTGGCTTTCCAATAACTGGTTTAGTCAACACCTTCATCCACTTGTGGCTGGTTCCAAGGAGGTCACAGGCAAGATTACAAGCCCTCTCTGTGACCTCCCAGGCCTGTCTACCACCTGTGCCTTTCAGACAGGCATAGGTGTCTTGAACCTGGCTGAGACCTGACTTATACTTCTTTTGTTGGACTCTTTCTTAGTGAAACAATCCTCCAGAAGGTGTTTTTGTGTCTCACAGCTTGTGAGAATCAGTAACAGAGATGGTATAGCCCATGTCCTTAGGTGAAAGAGGCCTCATAACATGCTAAAGATAGAGGGGTAGTGGCCTCAGCACCCGTGGGAGTTGTGGGGAGAATTTAGGACAATCTTGGTGGATTATTTTAGGAAAAGGGATGGACACTCAAGCTGTCTGCTGGGGCTGCTGAAGTATACTCTTCCTCTGAAGATATACGTGAGATTTCCCTAGAATTACATCACTTAGGTCGTGCTGAACCTTGTCTAAAGGTCTTTCAGGCAGTCAGGCCAAGTGTGTACCCCCAAGAGATGATGCGGTCATGTAGCTGCCTCCCTCAGCTCTTGGTGCCATGAGGTAACATGGACACTTCTTGAAGGACTGACCCACTGACCCTCCCCCTAATCCATCACTGCTACAGAGAGGACAGTGGGCTAATGGCTCTTTGGTGGTGGTGTAGCTTCATGAGTCTCAACACGTCGCTGCATTCACGCATAAAATATCTATGAGGAAAAAGCCCCTTCAGCTCTGACAATTGTAATTTCTTTCTTCTGTCCTTGCTATAAAGATAAAGCCTTCCTCTCCCACCTTTTCCTGATCATCTTTACTGAGAGGACCTGTGTCTTGAAGACATTTGTAATAGGGAGCTGGAAGTCTTTATTTAATCTGTGACAAGCAAAGGAAATCATTCAATGCAGAATTAACTTTACAGAGGACAGTTGTTGACCTGGTTCTGCAAACAGAGCAGGCATCCCAATGGCTCTGTCAGAAAAGAGGCATCGGACTGAAAATCTGGGGAACCTGAAATGGGATTGCACACAGAAACTGCACCAAATGTTACAAGCTCGGAAAAGCCACATTGCCCTAAAAAGAGACATATAGAACAGAAGGGAGACTACAGTTCTCCACTCATCAAGAGCATTGTGAAGAACTTATCATGAGCATGGTAGGTGTCTGTTATAACCCTGCTGGTTTGGAGCAACCAAGAGTGATGGTGATGCAACAGGATAAACAAGCCATCAGCTGGAAAGAAGATGGTCTTCTCCTGCATTGAAGGTGGAGAAAGTGCTTGGGCGTGCTTGCTCAGGTTGTGTGAAGATATCACCTCAGGTGGGCAAAGTTCCAACTTCTCCAAACCCTGAGAGGGGGAAGAAATTCTCCTGAGACAGCCACTCTGCCTGAGAAGGCTTTGGAGACAGTGGTGGTTGCTGGTGTCCTCATGCCTAGGAACATGATGTGCTGTAACTACAGAACTGAGCTAATGAACTCCCTCCTCAAAGACATGAGGTAAACTTCGCAGGTCACGAGACTGGGCAGCTGCTGCCCATTCTTGGGCCAGGAGCCTGAAGCCCACCAGAAATACCAATGCTGGGCAGGAAAAGGCAAGAAACTCCTGAGCCTTCACTGATACCTTGGGTAAATATGACAAATGATAAGGTTTTTCATATGTACTAGGAGTATTATTTTGCTAATATTAATATTAGTGACCTTTTGATTTGGCTGAGAAGGGCAAGGAAGAAGCTGGTGACAACCCCACAAAGAATCCCATCAGAGTGGGTTGCTATCTTTTGCAACCACTCATGTTTAGTGGCCCTTGTTAAGGCACGATGACTCAGACTCAGCAGAAGTACTTCTGTGTGGATTCTATTGCTAAAAGGGGTTTCTAAACAGCACCTCTATAGCCTGCTTATATTTTTATGTATGTAAATACATAAATGTATCGCTCCAGCTCAGCACAAACTATGCAAAAGCCACAGATAGAGTATCTGTTAGCCCAAGCATTTCAGCAGAGTTGGAAAAGGGATGTGATAAGAGATCCTGGGGACTGCACTCATTTTGCATGGGCTCCTTGGAAGATGGTTGTTGGTGCTGTTTGTGAAGTTTATGTTAGTGCCATATCCTTGATGCAAGGTAGTCCATTAAATATCAGATGACAAATCAATGGTTTGTAAATGCTGTGTGCTGTAGAGAGACTTCTGCTCATTTCCTGTGTGAAACTGTTTATTTATATCCTACAAAACCTGTAGACTGGAAATCCAGGCTTTTAAATTGAACATAATTCTTCCATCACAACAGGATAGCCATCATATTCCCCACAAAACCATCTGTAGTAATAAAAATACAACATTAAACCCAGGCCTCACAATGAAAAGCCCTCTTAGTTTCATTTTTTAAACCTTCTTCATTGCAATAGTGATAGTCTTCACTTCCCTCTTGCTTACTGGTACTGAGTCCATATGTGTCTGCCACACTGGTTTAATTTTCTCTTTGGAATATGAATAAAATTGACTACCAGAGATACATTGTTATCAACGTGCCAAAGAATGACTTTTCCATGGTATGATAGCTGCTGCTGCTTTCTTCCATCAATATGAATTTTTAACTCTTCTCTTTAAGATGGACTGGGCACCAAAGGCTGGGAATTATTTTGGGGTGCTGCAGGGTAAGAGGTTTCAAGGATATTTGGCTGTAGGAGTGTTGATCTACTGGAGGGTAGAAAGGCTCTGCAGAGGGATCTGGACAGGCTGGATTGATGGGCCAAGGCCAGTTTTATGAGGTTTCACAAGATGAAGTGATGAGTCCTGCACCTGCATGGCAACAACGCCATACAGCACTTAAGGCTGGCAACAGCATGGCTGGAAAGGTGCCCAGAGGAAAAGGACCTGTGGGTGCTGATTGACAGCCCACTAAACATGAGCCAGCAGTATGTCCAGGTGGCCAAGAAGGCCAGTGGCATCCTGGCCTCAGTCAGCAAGAGTGTGGCCAGAAGGACCAAGGCAGTGACCTCACTCAGCACTGGTGAGGCTGCACCTTGAGTGCTGTGTCCAGTTCTGGGTCCCTCAATTCAAAGAGACATCGATATGCTGGAGAGAGTCCAGCGAAAGGCAACAGAGCTGGTGAAGGGTCTGGAGCACAAGTTTTGTGTGGAGCAGCTGAGGGAGCTGAAGTTGTTTAGTGTGGAGAAAAGAAGGCTCAGGCATGACCTTTTCTCTCTCTACAATTACCTGAAAGGAGGCTCTAGAACAAGAAGCGTCAGTCTCCTCTCCCAAGCAGCAAGTGACAGGACAAGAAGAAATGGCTTCAAGTTGCACCAGGGGAGATTTAAATTGATATTAAGCAACACTTCTTCACCAAAAGGGTTGTCAGGCATTGGAATAGGCTGCTGTGGTAGTGGTGGAGTCACCTCCCCTAGAGGTATTTAAAAGATGTAGCTGTGGTGTTCATGATTCAGTCATTCATTTGGCAGTGCCAGGTTAGTGGTTGGTCTTGATGATCGTGGAGGTATTTTCCAACATTAATGATTCTATAATTCTGTTTGTTTTCAACATCTCTTTTCTTGATCACTCCTCAGCTCCTAGATCAAAAGGCAGCATGGACCAAGGAAAACCCCTATGGGTTTTGTCTGTACTGTAGACTGCGGAGTAGCCCAAGCAACGAGTGAGAGCCCTCAATGTTTGCAGGCAGCCCACATGCCTGAAACTTCACTCCTTTCTAAGGTCCTGAACCCAGCTGGGGCATCCTCACAGTACAAGCTTGAAGCTTCCATGTGTCAATGAAAATTGAGCCTTTTGCAGGGAAGAAAAAGTTTGTATTTGAGTCTGTGAACATCCTCTGAGTCCAGTTCTTTAGGTTTCTGGTAGGCAATTTTGCCTTGGATTTCATCAGGGATTTGTCTTGATGCTCTCTGGGTGATTTTCTTGGCTTTACTTGTTGGCATCAGAACTGTGGCTAGAGGCAGATTGATTCTCTGATGTCCTTGCAAGTGAATTAAAAAAATCATTTCAAATATAGTTGAGAAAGGTTTTTCAGGTTCCTGTGAATAGCGACCTTTCAGTGCTAAATGATTCTGGCTCCAGATCTTTTTCTTGAAAATGCCATGAAAATAAATGCACAGAGTCCCATAAAATTATTTAACTTTAGTAAGACTGGATGTATAATTGCTGTTCATAATAAATGAAATTAATAAATGATCAACAAAAGAGGTTTTAGCAGTAGCTCTGTTTTAATTTGCAAAATAGGAAATTGCATCAAAGAAGAGAATGAAATTACTTCGCTAACACAGAAATTACAGGAATGGATTTCCCCCTCCTTTGCACAGACCTGGAGTCCCTCTGTGTGAGTGTGGTATCAGGAAGAGGAGAGCCTAACTTGCAGATTAGGCTGTAAGTTAACAACCAAACAAAAGCCTGCTGCAGTCAGTAGAACATTCACTTCAGGATGTGTAGCCTCGGACTTCTAGATGCATGTTTTCCTTTAAAGTAATCGCGCGCCAGTCAATTGTTTGTGTGTGTATATATGTGTATGTGGACCAGATGCACAGATTTGCAGACCCCAGAGAATTTCAATGCTTTCAAAGGATGTGATGTAAAATTCTGTACACTAAATTTATTTCTTCCCATGCAACTGTGTACAATTCATTCTAATAGGAACTAGACACTTCCTGCACGTCTGTTTTTTAATGGAATCTTCTAAGTTTTATAAAGGCCATATTTAGCTGTACATCCTCTCAACTGTTAACTGTATTATCCTTTTAAGGAAGTCATTAGCTGCTCACTAAACACTCTTCCTATAGTGGTTTTACAATGCATGCACATTGAAATGTGGTTCTCTGTGGGCTAAATAGCTCTCTGCAATAAAAGAGTATGTATGTATGTGACTAGAATAAATGAGGAGAACCTCTAAAATGTATGGTACAATTAGAAAATAATTCCTTTTCTGCCCCCCAACAGCTTCTAACACAAACTTCATACATTTAAACAATTTCCTCTTTTTAACAATTGATTCCAGGACTACTGCTCATACCTCCCAGAAATTATATTCTGCTACATTTTTGTTTCAACTTGAAGGAGAGGAAGGATTTTCACATCCTGAGTGGTTCAGCATTTGCAGCTGAAGCTGTTTTCTTCCTTGTGTCATTCTGGACTAGCTCCTACATTTCACCTCACACCATTCTGTTATGCTTTCCATGTACAAAGTGGAACCATCAACTTTCAGCCTAAAAGGTCTATTTTAAGATGAAGGGGAAATAGAATGAGGAAGATCATAAGTGAAGGCTCCATGAAGAAATTCACTGCACTTCCTCTTTATGAAAACAAGCTGGAGGCTGCTTCTGGCAAATATGAGGTTTGTTTTAATGTAACTGTACAGAAAAGACCTTACTCCTTGAACCTGCCGCAGTCTTGCTCTGTGAAGTCTGTATAAAGTTTACATGCGAATTATAAATCAGGAAGAGATAACACTGAAATAAATGGTCTCTACTTCCTATGGCATAATGATATTGTACTGTGCCAAACTGTGGGTTAGATATTTGCTATATCTCTTATGCACTTAAATTATCAAATGCCAAGAAATTAGGATCTGCTTTCCTTTCTTTACTTAGCTGCATCCACTGCCCGCTGCCTTTATAAAAGCAAAAAAAAAAAAAAAAGGCCCCAGCAATTCTTACTTTCCATTGTATGTGTTTTCTTCCTATGTTTTGTAGCTCTTCCTCACCTAATCTAGACTTGTGGAAGTATTTGAGCAGGTGCCCAAACAATTTCAAGCATTCCCACATCAGGAGAACTTCCCTTTCCGACTCTGTGGACTTTGAAGCCCCTGGAGAGAGGTTGGTGGTAACAGGAACTGCCCATGGGCTCACATAATCCACCTACTCTGTTGTTCACTTCTGTCGACTTCTCCTCCCACAGCAGTGGTAGATTTCAGGCAAAAATAAATGACAGAAAAATAATTATTCTACCTTACATTTTGAAAATTTTGATGTTTGGGCTCTTTCCTCCTGTCTGAATCTGTCATGGAGAAGTCAAGAACAGATGGGTTCACAACACCAGTGCAGCAACAAAATGCCGAGGCATGGACACATGAATAAGATCTGCTGTCCAAACTGGCTGGCAACATGCACTGGAGAGAGAAACAAAGAGGTGGCCACGGAGGATGAAACCCTGACAATGCATGTGCTCAGAACAGGCTGGTAGTGAGGCGTGGGAGGGTATTCATGTGTGTCTATATACAGGGGAAGAAGAAAAGCATGAGCAACCAGATCTGCTGAGACCAGCCCAGCAGGACCAGGTTTCCCAGCCAGTTGCCCAGCCCAGGCACGTGGGTACTTACAGTCAATGCCAGGGTTTCTAAGCTCATACTAGAATGCTGGTGCCATCGTGACCTCAGCCTCACTTCTGATTGCTCTGTGTGCTCTGACTAGTGGAGGGAGCAGAGGAGTGAGAAGTAGGTGGTAGATCTTGTCTGGCAAAAGAACACCTAATGTACTCTCAGGGTCTGCAAAGTGAAGGGGCCACACCACATCGTTCTTCCCAAAACTGCAAATCCCAGGAGTCTCATAACTGGAAAAATTCGGAACAAAACATGAAAAGACTTCTGAGAGAGTTTTTCCTTCCTCTGCATTTTTAGGAGGTGTGACCAAGCTCTCAAGGTTGTTACCCTAACATTTGGCATCCATTTAAAAAATATTTATTTTCATCATTCAAGTAAACAGGATCTCTTTTTTCCCCTCCCTTCTAAAAGAAAAAAAAAAAAGACTGATATGTTTCTAGGAAGCTAACAAAGAGCAAGAGTGCATACAAAGCTAACTATGTCTGCTTCCCATAAAGCTCTGCGGTGTTCAGATATTTGTAGGACTCAGTTATTTATGAATGAAAACAAGGCAAATTCATTGATTTCAACAAGCCTCAAAACAAAGAGTCCTGAAGGAATAATGTAAGAACAATGAAAAGAAAATATTTCAATTTTTACAAAAAACTAATGGAAAGAAAATACTTTCCAAAAAAAATCCCCAAGCTGCTTTTTGAGGAGGAATAATAAGATCTTAATTTTTCAAAAATTCTCCTACATTTTGTTATATTTGTTGGGAACTACATCCCTTGATGGAGTAAGGAAAATGTCAGGATGGCCATGTGTGTAGCAGACATGATCCCAGTTGCACAGAGGGCTGTCATCTGCATGTTAGGCTTCCAGGGGAAACCCAGGGGCCTCATTCACAGCTTGGACCAAACAAGGCCCTGCATAAACTCCCTGAGACATGCACAGCCAATTTACTTTTAAGAGCAAAAGTATACAACAAGTTGTTTTTATTATACAATAGGAAATGGATGTGGAGGGTATGGTTTTTATTAAGGAGCAGTTTACCTCTATTACATGCAGGAATAAACGACTACACAGAGAATGGAGCAATGGGAAAAACAGTCTTTTTGATGGAAGTCTTCAGTCTAAAAGCCAGAGTTTGATGTTCAGGGTAAAGGCAGACCCCTGCATTGTGGAGCTGGTGGAGGAACTGATGTGTGCTGATTCTTGGCAGATGCAGATTCAGACCACCTTGCTGCTTGACCAAAGGCTTCTGACAATACTCTTCACCAGAACCCTCAGGAAACTGCAGGTTTGGTTACAAGAAAGGAAACAAAACACAACTTTTTGCAATAGAGGAAGGTCATCAAGAGACTTTAGCAATTTGTGGTGGGACCTGCTGTTCAACAGACTCATAAATGATGTAGACAAAGAGGTGGGCAGAAAGATTAGGTCATTTTCTGATGATAGTTAGTATTCAGAATACTGAGGCACCCTGCATTCCCTGGGACAGAATTACGAAGTCCAACCTGATACATAAAACATATGAGATATGAACTCCTGAACTTGTATCTCCTAGCAGCAATGCTGGTAGCTCTAGACTACCAATGGGGTGTCGTATGCATAACTACACTGTAAATAGGTTTATTTCAATTTATCTTTTAATTAAATTCATGTCTGTAAGCTGCAAAAACCCAATATTTCCTGGAGACTCAGAAGAGTTGTGCCGGATGGAATGATGTTCTTCAGCTTTGAGTCAGATCTCATGGCTAGTGAAAGAGTATGATTAAGAAAGACCAAAACATCTGGAAAACAGCTGATGATGATGTTCCCCCGAGAGACATCATCAAAATATCCTGAAAGAATATTTCTCTTGCAGAAGCAAGGCCACTAATGCACACAGAGAAGTAATATTTCTTGGGAAAATATAAAAGTGTCCCTGTCCAAAAGTTTTTTCTTCTCTCTATTAAAATTTAAGAACAAAAATGGAAACAGCAATTCCTCCTTTTTCGGACAATGAAAACAAATGCTTACTAATATCTCCATATTTAGACAGGACAGCATACTTGGGAGATATAGTCACTCATTTGGTATCAAGGGCTCCTTTGTTTGCAGAAGCAAAAATAGCATTTGAACAACTCTCGTGGACACTTCAGCCTTCAAGCATAGCATGGCTGTAATACAAAATTGCAAGTAATTCAAACCTCCTTTGAACTTTATATTGAGATCCAGCTTTTTAAAAAGTTGCTGAAGATGCTGATTCTGAAGGGGTTTGCAGGGTGTTTGGGTGAACATCAGCCAAGACCCCTTGGGTTCATCCCTGGAGCTGCGCTTCTGGACGGTGCAGTAGCTCAGGTGATGGCCAGCAGCCTTCCACAGGACCACCCTCATGAGTCTGGCTTCTCAATTGGACAGAGACAACTGCACATCATACCTGCACATCAAAGCTCCTTCCCACAAAGGAACAGTGCCCTGCCACTGTCATCTTTAAGGCGTGAACTCTTTTCCTCCCTGGCAGAGTTAGACACTTGCTCTTGTTCAGTGTCACAGGGCTCGGCTCTGCCCTCCATGGCCATGTGCTGCATGGGATGGCACAGAGCCACATGCATCAGCCTCCAGCACAGCTCAGTCCAGGACGATGAGCAAAAGGTGGCTCTCAGGTGGCCTCTGCCATCCTGACAGAGCCATGCCCTTTCCTACCCACTCTATGCCTTGTCTTTTCCCTTCAGGATACAGACATCCCCTCTCAGCTGGTGGTCAATCCACCTTTTGCAACAATTTGTCACCCTCATTATCCCCAAGTACTGTGATGTACTGGGTGAGACACAATACTTGGAGAGCAAAGTCTGCTTGAGTTTTACTTGAAGGCCTTCTGTTTGAAACAGAAGATTTTATAGCGATGCAGAGTTGTAATAAATACCTCACATCAGGAATAGCAGTGGACAGCTTCAGAATTAAGAGAATGAAAACCCTATATTTGAAAAGGGAGCAGAGAGGAAAACAAACTAGGTAATCCCCAAACTATTTCCCTACCCTCCATGCAGTTCAGTTCTCAAAGGCTCCGCACAATTTAAAAAGCATTTTGTGGGGAAAAGTATTTACAAGCATGGAGGTAATTGGAAAATGGGATAAAATCATAGATGTAGAGGTATTTATGCAATAAGTAGCTGATTGGATGGATGATGGAAATTTTAGGGATCATAGATCTCACCTGTCTGGACATAGTGAACACACTGATGGGAGGACACAAGGGGAATTATTTGTCAAAATGGGGAAGAGGGGAACTCAAAGAGGAATTTCAGTGAGAAAGACATAGAGCTCCAGAATATTATCAACCTGGAATGGGATATTGGATGGCAAGAATGAGTTGATTCTTCTGAAGGCACTGGTAACAGACGGGACTCAAAGAAGTGGAAAGAAAAGTGAGAATTCAGGACTCCAGGAATAACACATGAGGATTCCTACAATAAATCAGGAATTAAAAGGGATAAAAGAAGGGAAATTTATAAATGCCTGGTTATTGTCAGGCTACAAATTGCCAATACAGTATGGCAGACAGTGCATTAGTAGTGGGACATTTCCAGTAGAAATGGGAATTGTTGATACTATTTTTCAAGACACTGGTATGATGTAACCCAGAGGTCTGTGTTTATTTCTGGCTACCAGCAGTCAGAAAAGATGAACTAAACCTGGAAAAAGTGAAAGGAAGGAGCAACAGGCCACACCTAACTTGTCCAGACCAGGAGGACTGCAGTTCCTGGGCATTAGCATATGTGCCAGGTTCATCCTGACCTGCAACAAGGTGGGAGCTGGCAGCACAGACCCCTTCTGTTCCCGCTGTGGAACAGTAGGAGTGAAATCTGGGAGCATGTTTAGGATGAATGCAGCACCGACAGGCAGCTCTGTGACCCGGGTAATGAAACGAATAACGCCTCTAAAGCTTCAGTAAGGGCATTCCCACACCTCTGGCTTTCTGGCTGTCTACTCTGACTAGACAGAAATGCATGGGGCTGGCTTTTCCAACCTACCAAAGCAATGTCTGGGCTCTCTCTAAATCCTTTCCTGTCCATCCAAAGACATGGAGGCTGTGGGTCAGCTTCCTAGTCAGGGCAGTGGAGACAAAATAAGCTGATGAATTTTAAGATGGAGATTGACCCATTTAGTAAAGGACTTCAAAGAGTTGTTGGACCACTTCTTAGTGACCTGAGAGACCCAAGTCCCTAGAAAGCTATAAGCTCTGTGTTTTTCCATCCGTGTGGTACTAGCTGTGTTCCCAGAGGATGGCTGGCATCATCAAACAGTTGACTAATGGAGCGTCGAACAGAGTCACAGAAATGCTGGCCAGTACTGTCTTCAGATATTAACCTTCGATGATGGCATTTAGTCAATCATTGCCCACACCATGGCAGCAAAAGGTTTATCCTTATTCCTGAATATGGGTATTGCCTAGTTCAGTTCTGTTTCTAGGGTAGTTTTCTTCACTTCTTTTACATTTCCAAAGACGAAATCAATGAATCAAATAGCCTTAAACCCACTTTTTTTTCAGCATGACATTTTTCCATTTTGTCTTGTGGTCAGAAGCTTCTTGTACCTGTCTCTATGTGATTTGTTCTTCCCCTCATGGCAGTATTAAGATAATACAATCCCGCTATTACCTCCAATGTTTCCAAGGTGAGTCAAGTAATTTTGGTGGGATTTTGGAAGCAGGCGTGCTGTGCTGTAGCAATTTCTGGCATATGACAAGTACCACATTCCAACTTGCCAGAACAAATTAGCCCTGCACTACAAAGTTAACTTCCATTCAAGGTGAGGGAACTGAGAAAATGGCAAGGAAATAGGAGAGTTGCAAACCAAAATTTTGGGTAGTCAGAGCCATCTGAGATCCCACGCTGTGAAGACTGGGCGAGAGGTTGCATAACTCAGTGCTTCAGTCCCTCTTCGCATTCTCGTACAGCTGTGCTGAAGTCAGGGACAGTCTGTGTGGCTTTTGCTACTTGGAGTTTCAGGATTTTTGCCTGAATTTCAAACAGTTACCAGAATGTAATGGGAAATGTGATCACACAGGGTCCGGAATTGGTAGCTTTCCTATTTAGTTAATAAACCCGTTTATTTAGACTTTGCAATTTCCTGTGGTCTACAGCATATTTCCAGAAAGGAAACTCTAGAGCTGCTGTACAACTGCTGTCTATAAGCACCACCACAGAAAGACAACATACAAGCCACTTTCATTTATTTCACAATTCGGAAGTAATCACCCTCCTTTGTAGTCATGTGCCTTTTACTCAAAGCTCTCTGTGTACTTCCCCTAAACAAAAGTCACGTTCTGCTGCTAAAATTAATGCTTCCTGGATACTGACCTCATACCAGAAGAGCTGGTAATGTCAGTGACTCAGAGCCACCCACATATAACACCCTACGCAGCCAACACCTTGCCAGAAATCAACCTGCCCTCATGTGCAAGCTGGCCCATGCAGAGTCCAGCACCCTACACAAGATTCCTAATGACCTGCTTTGCCTTCAGCTCCTTAGCACTGCACTCACACTGTCATATTCCACACAGGGGTACCCAAAAGAATATTTGACACAACCTGTCCAAACTGGATGTAGGACTGATGGCCTCTTGATTTCCAGCCATGAGTTAAATCCCCACCTGGCACTACAATGATGTTTATTAAAATCAACAACAAACTCTCAAAACAGTGTAGCATCCTGTTGTTGTGCAAAAACAATCCGGTTATGAAGAAGAGCATCATCACTCAAGACTACAAAAATAAACAGAAAAGGAAAATTACTTGGAGTATATTATGACTGGTTGCCAGCTCCAGGCTGCTGATGCTATGCCATCAGATTTTCTCAGAATTCAGCCCCATAAGACCTATCAAATCAGTTGTCAGTAATCTGGTTAAAGACAGCCTGTGGGGCTGAGTTAAAAGAGAGGAAAGAAAATCCCAGCAATAAAGTGAATCCAAGATAATATGCATAACAGTAAATGGGAAGAAACCTGGCTCCTCTTTTCAACACATTAACAGTTATTACATTTCTGCGTGATCATTACAGGAAGGGATGTGGGTGTGGGGGGGTGTGGGTGTGGGTGTGTGCAGGATGCATCAGGTAGTTACAATCCAAATTCTTGCAGAAGCTTTCAGCTGTCAATGCAGGAGCTGGTGAGAATAACCCAAAATACTGTGCTGGCTTCCCGTGCTGCTGGCCCTGCACAAGCCTACACCCTCTAAAGTACTGGGTAGTTTACGTGGGTAAGTCTGGGAAGGGATCTGGAAAACATGCTCACAAGAACATTATTTAAGGGACAGAAATTCAATCCAGCAGATTTGTGGCCAGATTTTATCGCAACATATGTATTTATTGCTTACCCAGAAAACTGACTAATTAACAATTCTTCTTGTAGCCACAGCAACTGAAAGTATTTACACTGCCCGGGGTATGCACAGTGACTCCAAAGCCAAACTGCAGTTTGAATTTCTAGCCAAGGCTCTTCACTGAGGCCTTTGCCAGTGGAGGTTTTGGAGCAAAACAGTCTCCCCATTTTTCCTTGGAAAGACAATCTCTTAAGCCCTGAAAATCCTATATCCTCTCCTCTTTTCCCTATTTTTCCCACACCATCTCTGCATGTACTTCCACCAAGACTAGTGGTTCCTTGCCTGTGGCAGCTACTGCTGACAGGGAACTGATTGGAGTGAGTGGAGCAGACTCCAAGTGAAGGGGGAAATATTGTCCGGTGTCAAGCACCTGAGGCCAGACCCAGTCTCATCCATGCCCTTGGAAACAAAAGGTACTTCATTCAGGTTCACTAGCAGTGGGGCAGCAGTGGTTTAGGTACCTGGAAAGTTCCACAGACTGGTGTGGATGGCACCCAGCTGAGGTCCTGCCTCCATCCATCCCAGCAGGCACAGATAGTGTGTGCTTGCCCACGGCGGCTGGCGCCACTCAGAGCTGGGGATAAGCAAACACACCGGTGGCCTAGAAATTGGAGAAATATTGACAGATGGGTGGACTTTAATTTGTGCAGGCAAACTCTAATGTCACTGCATTGAGGGCAATTGCATACTGTTCCTGCTTTTCCAGTTAGTCTGAGGTCATTTCACTGAAAGCACTTGTTTTTTGGGTTTTCTCTGATTCATGGACTGGGGTACTTTTAAGTGGCTTTTTAGGGTCTCCCAGAGGGAGCTCCATGGACAGAGAGTCCAAAGGCTGTGGAGCAGTGCTGTGCAGATTCTGTTTTATACACATGTGGTGTTATCCCACCACACGCAACAGAACATACTATCTTTCATCTGCCCTTCCAAGCCATCACAGCATTTTATTTCTGCTTTTAGCCTAAGAAAAGATTGGAATGGTGTCTCCTGAGAGCAGCTGGGCTATGGATCCAAACCTAAAGCTTCATTCAGTGCGTAAGTCCAGTGAAAAGGAAAGTGGCATTACAAAAACTTGGCCTGATACTATAATTGCTGTCTTCTTTTCCTCTCAGGCTAATGATTTGTACTTAGGTTAATTCTAAATATCTAACTGTCGTTTTGATTTAACAGAGTTGGCAGGGGAGGGAAAAGCTGTCATAAATTGTTTCACCATCCTTTTTTTTTTTTTTTAAATTTTAAATCAAACAAACTCTGGAGGAGACTGTTTTACAAACAAAAAATAATCTTCAATGAAACTTGGTGGCCTGTCTTGCCCCAGTTTCACACTGATTTCTGTAGCAGTCACTCACATAAAAATATGGGTGTAAAATGCTGAAGAGAATCTGGTTCTGGAAAACTTCATCTAACCTATGTCACGAAAAGTATGTTTATATTAGTAATGCTAAATATACAAGTTTATATCAGATTTTCAGGCCAGTAATAAAACACAGAATGTTAAAAGGCGGCCCACTGTGCCCATTTTATTCAACAATAAAATTGACTAGGGATTGCTACCAGCTTCCTCATGCTTAGGTCTGAAATCACTTCCTCTTTGTTTGAAAACACCTTGGGAGACAGTACTTGAGAGGAGAAGGTGTGAAGCAAAACCCAGCTTGCAAGACATTAACACCTATTGGCTCCAGAAGAGAAACTACAATGACAATTAGATTTGGCCATTGACAATGGAGCAGCTAATCACCAAAGCTAAAATCAGATTACCCAAAATGAAAGTCCGCTGCCTGACTGCAGCTGAGTTTCAGATGTTCTTGTTGTAAGTGTACCAAGAGGAATTGCAATCCCATTATCCAGACAAGGACCAAAAGCCCAAATCAAATACCAGACAGATTAAACAGTGGTTTCCCATGTCCCCTCCCTCATGCTGAGCCCAGAGTCAGGCATGGACACCTCCTGCTGGGCACTGACTTTGGCTCTCCACCAGCAGCCTCTGAGCCAGTTTTCAGCACCCAACTTGCAGCTCCAGTTTAAAATACTATTTAAATGCAAGCTGAAAAATCTGGGCTTTTTCTCTCAGTCTCATGAGCTTTTCCACTCTTGCGTTCACACATTGGTTGCAAGATTGCACATAAATTCAACAACAAATTTTATCTTCTGCTGGACAGGCACACTGTGGTCAGAGGTGGTGCAATATCATGCTGGCAAACATTTGGGCACCTTGGTATTTTTGTAAGTTTACTAATATTCAGCCAAAGTTTGCAGAAAGATTTAACTGAAAGGTCAATGAAAGAATATCTGCATATTGTAAATCTATTAATCAAGGAAGATGTAATTTGTGTAAATTTAGGAAAAAGCCAAGTAAACACTTTGAAGAAATTGCTCGTAGATTTGGGGCTAGTGGTAGGGTAATAAAAATAGAAATTATGTACATAGGACCTATTGTGGTATAGAAAGTTAGCCTCAACATATTGATCAAGGCAGTTCTTTTCCCTGAATTAATATACGCCTAGGAATGAGTATTTGTTTAAGGAAAGTTAAATAGAAAGGCCATGAATAAATATAAAGGCTGAGATGAAATAACCATCTGGACTCCATTAGACCAAAATGCGTAATTGAAGCAAAGAGAGCATACATCCTTTGATTCAGTCACGCACAACTGAAATGAAAGTAAATGGGCAATTCCTCTTATCTAATAATTGGAGGAGTTTGCAGCACATGTAAGTGAGAAGGACCACTGGAGGGCTGCAGCTGGGGCCACCTCTGTGGCGGGAGGACCCCAGGTACTCCAGCCACAGGTGTTCTCATGGCCGGTACTACATCAGGGTCAGGACTTCAGTGCAGGCCCTAGCTAGGCTTGTGTTTAAACTGCTAAAACCATGCATCCAGTCTTAGCCTCTCTGCTGTTTCTACAGGATTAGCAACAGAGCCATATGGCTTGAGCTTGGCTCTGTGCATCTGGAAGAGATGGGGTGGCTTTGCAGTGCCCTGCTCAACCCTGGTGGGAACACCCACATAGTGAGCCAAGGCAGGCAGCCAACCAGGGAAACACTAGCCCCTTTTAATCTAGATTGGTTATGCAAACAATGGCATAGAGAAGGGACATGCATTGTCATACTGGTGCCTTGAAGTATCCTCTTTTGGTTAAAGGTGAGGAAATGGGAGTGGGATTGCCAGAAATGCAAATGGGAGTGAAAGCCTGTACTTCCAGAGCCTGAATTCTGCCTCAGCCTTTGAATCCAGAGCTAGCATTGGTCTTTGAGGTGTACAGCTGTACTTAACACTAAGGCAAAGGAACAGGCAGAATTGAGGTCTGCTGAATAGCATTAGTAGCCCGCTGTGGAAATCCAAGCCAGCTCCTGAATGAGAACTAGTCAGAAAATGCCTTCAGTAAGCTCTGCTTTCCTGAGTGCCGCCACCTCCTTGCCCAGGCAATACACTGCTCATCATCAAACCAAAGCATGGAGCAAGTGGCTCTGCCTCCTGGCCTCTTGGTCTCTTGTTCAAAGATATACTGTTTGTCAGGTCTGCAAGTACCCCTGGTTCTAGATCAACACTATTGTTCTAGCAGAAATCTAGTGGGTAAACCCTTAGAGCATCAGAAATATTTCACTGCTGCAGATGGCTTCAGGGGGCTGAATGGAGGGCCAAGGAGGGGCAGGGGGGCTTGCAATCAGGGCATAGCATGGGGCCAGGAGGCAGAGGCCCCTGCTCAAGGACCAAGCAGGAACAAGATGTCTGTTGATTTGGTGTTGAGCAACATGTTGCCTGAGTGAGGAGACGGTGGCGCTCGGGAAAGCAAAGCTTGCTGAAGACAGCTTCTGATTAGTTTTTCGCTCATTCAGGAGCTGGCTGGGGTTTTAACAGCTGGTTCAACCACAGTGAACCAAGCTGTCTCCTAGCAGAGCCCTGTCTGGAAAGGAGGAAGAAGAAATTCAGATGAATTCAAGGAAATAATTTTTCAAGATCCCATTGTCAGTTGCCAGCTTCTTGAATAGCTTTTCCATTTCTCCCATGCTCCTCAGTTCTGTGCCTGTGGTTTAGTTCCTGCGTTTAATGTGATGGGTTTGGGAACAGGCAGAACGTAAAGTCAGCTCTTCTGTGCTGAGAGCAACAGCTCTGTGGGCAACAGCATACTATTATCTAATAATTTTCCTTATTTTCCCAGTTTATAGAGCAAAGGAAATGATGTGCAATTGTTCACGCACATATATACCCCCACACACTAAATTTTCAAATCCTTGAAAAATTCTTCATTGAGTAACTTCCAGGCTGAGAAAGACCCATTAGCTCTGTTATGCAGTGGCAAAACTGCCTGAGTAACTGAGAGATGTGTCTGAGATGGCTCTCTTAATGCTATCAAAAATTATATGATGATGACGTGCTGGTCACGATGGGTGCTCTTTGGTAACAACCATCAGTTGAGTGAAGGTAGGTGCTTCATACCAGTTAGTTAGGAAAGTCTGTATGCCAGGCCATTACGTGCAAAGACCCAGCAGTAGAGGAAGGGCAGCTGAAAAAAACACACTGTGCCTTCAAAAAACAGCTCTGAGTCCTGACAGCTCCCTTGTTTAAATCCAATCTCCAAGCTGGAAAATGACTTGAAACAAGTTTTCTCTCATCAACTACATCGCCCACTATTCTGTTCATCCTCGCACTGGAAATGTCTTTCCTTTGTGCTCAACAGTTTGGAAGAACAGGGGTTTTTTTCCCATTTGCATTTCACCATATTAAATGAGTAAAACTTCCACAAGAGTTCAGAGAAAAAGAGGATGCCCCATATCCCAGGCAATCACTCTTTCCCACGCTGCCTGGCCACCCTCCTGCACTGTTCATCTGCCAAATAAAATTCAACATCTTGGAGACAAACGGCAAGGGGAAAGATTTTGCATGAGAAATGGTGAATTTTCAGAGCAAATACCATATTCATATTTGTCAGGAACAAAAAGTACTGTTTATAGCCACGTGTGACTGAATATAAATTAGTTTGTGCAGCTGAGTTAACTTTAACCCTGCTGGGGAGGAAGAGATTTAGCTTAAATGGAAAACCCCACATCGGATTTCTTCAGCCATGGCCCCATGAACTCCTGTACTGGCCCTTTTGGTCACACCACTGCAACCTGTCAGCAGTCACCTGAAAGATTTGTAAAGGAAACACCGTACTCCAGAACCAAGGGAAAGAAATGCAGCTGAAGATTTTTTCCACCACACTGAATCCAAGCCCAACTGCATATGCAAACCTACCTGGAAAGCCCTCTGTGCTCTTACTTATCCAGATTTCAGCTGGCTCTGTGAAATCTGAAAATATCATCTGAAAATCAGAGTGACCCATCTGAAACAGGAAGGGTGAAGTCAGAGGGTGAGGCAAACAAACACAATTGCTACCTTTTGTCCCATTTCCGAGTCAGTCACTCAAGGTCTGTAGTTTCTCATCTGGAGATGTGGCTTTAAGTTCCTGCTTGAACCCAACTGCTCACACAGGTGTTTCTGATGGAGCTGTTGTCCTCTTGAGCTACTCTTAGCTGTACTCACCCAGCACTCACAGCACCTCCACCCATCCCTGAGGTGGCTGGTTCTGTGCTTGGTCAACACAAGACCCTGCCAGGCCTTTAGAATAACCTAAGCCTGATTTGGGGCTCCCTGGTAGAAATTCCCGTTGCTGATGAGATAATGCATGTGTCAGGCTGGAGAGAGCATGTCTGTAAATCACAGTGGATGGACATGCCACTCACTGCCTTAATCCCCTTGTGGGGAAGCCCAGGGGTCTCTTTGATGAGGTACAAGCTCTGCAACTTTCTTCACCATTTGCTGAGGAACAGCTGGAGGTACTCAGGACACACTGTGAGGAATGATTAGCTGATGTGGACTCACTATTGGTCAAACCCAGGCTGCCAGAGGAAGGATTCAGGGACAGAAAAGAAGGGGAATACCACAAGTCTGTGATTTGTCATCTTCCACCCCTGTGCATGTTGTCTGAGTTGAGTTTCAAGGGTCCCTGTGTGTGCCTGGCTGCCAGCTGAGAGCAGGAGTGGCAGCTGGGCTGTGACATCCTGCAGTGCTGGCTGTGTGCAAGGTCCACAGCAGTGCAGGAAGAGCAGGTCCCAAGCTCTCCAGGCATGGCTGTCTCCTGTGCTTTGTCAGGGCCAGCTCAGGAAGGCAGCAGCTGCTCTACAAGAAGGTGTTTTGTGGCTATAGGCTGGGGGAGCTGATGTAGTGATCCCTGTTGAGCTGGTAGGTTTGATGTTGCTGGAGGTATTAGTCAAGTATGGTATCAGTCAAGTGTCACACGAACAAGGGAATAACCTTGCATTAAGCAACTCCTCCCATAGTGAAAAACAGGTTTAAAGGAGATTGTCTCCAGGATAGTAAATTTTCTAGTTCATTCTTTGAAATAAACCTAGTGAACTGTGGGTGTAAGAAGGTAAACTGAGTAACTTGGCCTTAGAATTCACTTAAATGGATGGATGGATGGATGGATGGATGGATTGGTAAAACTCCCCCAGGTTTGGTAGCGTTATCCTAGATCAGCGGCTGTCCACATCTGGTTCCAGCTTGCTGACAGCTGGAAAGGCTGAAACAGGCTGTGATTCACTTAAGAGTTGGAGTTGATTCTTCTGGATCCCTTCCAACTCAGAATATTCTGATTCTGTGATTCTGTTTCGGTGACAGAGGAGCCTCATATTTTTAGTCTGTCCAAGGCCACTTGAATATCAACAGGGTTCTTAGAGTACATGCAGTCCCTGGAGGGAAGGTGGAGCCCTGGACTCATCAGGGAAGCTGGTGGGCACATGTTTAGTCCTTGCTCCCTAGGCAAGAAAATAAATACAGGAAGGAAAAAAAAAGGTTTTACACACACACACACACACACACAAAATAAAAAAGGGGGGAGGAGGAGGGGAGAAAAGTCAACTTGCACACGATTTTTATATTGAGATGCACTTGTCAGGAATCATGAAACCAACACTTCACTAAGAAAGCAGAAGCCATGAAGGGCTCATTTGCTGACAGGCTCAGTCTAATGTGGCTGTTGAACTCGAGACCCACAGGGAGGTACAATCATCTATACTGTTCAAAAAACCACTGGGCTTTATCGTAGCCTGGCACAGGAGTACAGACACCTATGGATCTGGTGATGTAGCTGAGATCAGTGGGCAAGAATAGAAAGGGAGCAAAGCTTCCCTGGGGGTACTGAAAGCAAAACAGCCCCCCAACCTTCAAAGGCAGCTTAGCAAGAGAAACAGATCCCACAAGCTGGTTTCTGTAGGCACTGTTTATCTTTTCCAGTGCTGGAGGTTTCACACTTTAAAGGCTCATTTCCTCTACAGTGCTCACTTAACATTAGTATAATAATATTTCCCCCCTCCTCCCCAGTGTCAGTCATTATCTTCCAGCCTCCCATGTGTCTTATTAGATCACAAATGCTAACTGTTTGTGGATTCTTCTACAGAGTCACCCATTCACACAGATGACCAATAAATAACTGCAAATCATTCCCAAGGTTTGTTTTCCTAATGCTGCCATATTTTTTTAAGACACTTTATAAAAACCACGTGAAATGAATGGCCCTGACCAACAGGCAGTGATGAGTATAGCTCATGGCAAGGGAGCTACTAACTGCAGCCTGCCATTCTCTGCTCTCCCTTTCCATCCACTCCAGTCACCGTCTGTCTGTCCTGCTATCATCCATCAACCTGCATCCTCTGGCTTGCTGACAGACAGGGGTTTGGCAGAAGCGGCATGGGAAACAAAGCAAAAATCCTGCTCTTCACCCCTTCACATGCACCCCCATGCACGCACACAAAAACCGCCAGGACAAATAGCAAGTGAATCTTCATAATTTAAGGCTGTCTTTTACTACCTGTTGTTTATTATAGGTAGTAGTCCTGATATATTCCTTGTTTTTAGAATGCTCAGATGGTCTGGGAATGCACTGCTCTGCATCTTTCTAAGTCATCCTTCCATTATAGAAAGTTGAAAGCCCACTGCTTTGTATGTCATGTGCAGAGACAGGCAGAGCAGATTGGGTCCTCTGTGGAAGAAAAACAGTAATGTCTGGGGTGGTTTTATCCAACCTATTAAGAACTGTAGTTCTGACAAATGATAAATTGCTAGTGTTGAAGACTGCATAACAAGGACCTGAAATACCCTAGATTAGTGTGTAAATTGAGTCAGTAAATTATCTAATTTCTGTTTTTCTATATTTGCTCCCTGCCTATCCACTGTATTACTTTATGCAATAATAAAATGTTTTCTAAATAAAGCTTCAAGCTCAAAGATGCCACACTAGGTAAATTAATGGAAGTAAACGAGCAAGTAGCTGACTGGAGCTAATTATATATCTGCCAGCAGCCTTGCTTTAAGCACCTTACAGGTGAACATTTTAATTACTTAATGTGCTCTATTGTTCTTGAATTAGATATAAGAAAAATAACATTGATCCAATCCCTTTTTTTATTTTTACGCATTTGGGTTGGAAGGCAAGTGGCTTTGTAAGGGGATTATTCGTGCGTTAATCCTCTTTAGCTATGATAAAGTTCTCTGCTTCCTACTGAGATTGTTTAACCCCCTTCTAACAGCTGCAGTTCCTAAAAAAGGAAGCTGGGGAAGATGAATTACAGCTTGGGAGAGTTGAGAGAAGAAAGAAAGAAAGAAAGAAAGAAAAGTTTGTCACTTATCTTTTCCCATGCTGAATATTGCTTACCACACTAGTAGGAATACAGCCTCAAATTTAGCAGGTTCTGTAAGAAAGCAGGTGAATGTCATATTCATTCCAGCATGGAACCCTTAGTTTCCTTTTTGACACTGTCACAGCTCAGAGTATCAGCAGCATCCTAAATCCCACCATCAGGAAGAGGGGTGACAAGTAATTCCCATCCCATTAGAAGGAATTATCTATTGCTGTGAGGACCAATAGGGAATAGGGATGGATGGCTCAAATTAATGGAGCAACAAAAGCAAGTGTCTGGACTCATCCCCTGTAATTCAGGTGCTTCCAGGCGGTGATGCACTGAGAAGGCTGGTGTAGCTACATGCCTGCTACCAGCAGTGGAGGCTCCCTGGGAGGTCACATGAGACTCCAGAGGATGATTAAACCATGTTCAACCTCCCTTGCTCTTTGAAAGTTCCTATTGAATACAATGGACTGTCAAGGAAGCCTACAGAGACTCTGCACCTAATTAAGGCTCTTCTGTCAATTGTCTCAAGCAGAGATGAATCTAGGCAGCCCATCCTGCTGCTGGAAGGGGAGAAACTAGATGCTGTGTGAGACAAAGTGATATGGCTGCTCAGAGAGAGGAGTGAAAAGTAATTGTTAGGGGAACAGAACAGAGAGTGAACCAAACTGTCACCAGGACACTTCCGTCACCCACTAGAAGCTGAAGCCTTGTGGGATCACATTAGGTGGAAGGATAGAAATGAGCCAGGAATCCAGCTCAGAAACAAAAGCCATTTTAAAATGGCTGGTATCCTCTTATCAATTTCAAAAAGTAATTGTTCCTTGATGAAAGATCTCTGATGTATCAAGCCAGAAGAGCAGGGCTGATAGAAGTTCCAGTTGCTAGTTTTTTTTCAGGTACATGGGGGAACAGTCTTCCAGAGGACTAAGTTTTCCCTTTGAAATCAGTTCCAACTCAAACACTGAGCAAGAACCCCACTCATAACCTCTGGCTGCTGTCCCTTTGGCAGCCCTGGACTCTGTGAACTGTGAATCAGGCAACACAGCCTGCCTGTTTCATCCCCTGGCAAGTCAAATGTATTGGACTAGAAGTGCTAACAAAAAAAGCAGGGAGTCAATTGTTTGATTCAGAACCACGGTGCCCCAGTGTGCCTTGGAGATCCAAAGATCACAGCATCACAGAAGAGCTTGGGTTGGAAGGGACCTTAAAGAACATTCAATTCCAATCCCCTTGCCACAGGTACAGACACCTTGCACTAAATGAGGTTGTTCAGGGCCCTATCTAGCCTGGCTTTGAACACTTCCAGGGATGGGGCATCCACAGCTCTGGCCAACCTGTGCCAGAGTCTCACTACCCTCACAGTAAAGAATTTCTTCCTAACATCTAATCTAAATCTGCATTCTTTTAGTTTAAAACTATTCTCCCTTATCTTATGGCTATCTGCTCATGTAAAAAGTTGTTTTCTCCCTCTTTTAATAGGCCTCCTTCAGGTACAAGAAGGCTGCTATAAAGTCTCCCTAGAGCCTTCTCTTCTCCAGGCTGAACACCCCAAGTCTCTCAGCCTATTTTCATAGGAGAGGTGCTCATCCCCCTGATCATCTTTGTGGCCCTCCTCTGGACCCACTCCAACATGTCCACATCGTTCTTGTGCTGAGAACACAGAGCTGGATGCAGAACTCCAGGTGGGGTCTCAAAGGGCAGAGCAGAAGGGGCAGAATCACCTCCCTTGAGCTGCTGGCTATGCTCCTTTTGATGCAGCCCAGGATGTAGTTGGCCTTCTGGGCTGTGAGTGTGCATTAGGGTTGCAGGCTCATGCCCAGCTTTTTGCCCACCAGAACCCCCAAGTCCTCCTCCACAGGGCTGCTCTCAATGAGTTCTTCTCCCGTCTGTATGCAAAATCTTCTACTTTGCCCTCCCTCTGTCGCCCCACCTTTAGCAAACCTTACTTTTAAATCAACAGCCCAGGCGTTTGTCATGAAAAGTTAGGTAAATTGAAGCCAGCAAAACAATATATGAATGGAGGGGAATATCACCTTCCTCCTGTTCCCTCTTGCATTATAGTTTCATTTCTAAGGACTAAGAGATGTGGATAACATTTTTGGATTTACTACAGAATCCCTTTTAGCAAGTCCTATGGTAATTTTCTGGTAACAGCATGGGAAACAAAGGTCTGGGATTTTACTCTTCTCTTTGTCTTCAGCTTCCTGAGGAAATGTAGACAAGTGACTTACCCTTTGTCCCTATTTCTGTTCTTTAACATGAACTTAGTGGCCACTCCCCTGATCAAGTCTGCAATGTCCTATGCATTGTTTCAAAGGAATCTCTTCACCGTGGAAGTGGTACGAGATGAAAACTCTACAGCATGAAAGATCATTACTGGTAATCATGTTACCATCCTGTGAGAAGCAGCAGGACTGAATGAACAGCATGTGCTGCCGAAACCTGAAGTCAACAAGTGGAACGTTTCACCCTGAGAGATATTTTGGGATGTTTAGAGAACATGCCACTAGGAAGTTGCAATTCAGATCTATCTGGTTTCTCCACCCCAGGCTCTGTCCTGCTATTCCAGATGCATTTTAAATGTGGGCAAATGTAATGATTTGGACCCCAGATTTGGATTTGGGATCCAGTTTTGGAAAGGTCAGCAAATGGGCAGAAATAAGGATATTTTAAAAGTTATAAGCATCATTTTTCTATCACCTACAACCCTTACAGCCCATAAACATGAAAAAGACCCAACCTTAAATGTCTCATATAATTTAATAAAAGGTCTTGGTTTTCTTCCAGGTTATTTATTTGATTAATGGAAATATGTGTATTTTAGTGATATTTTCCACTGTATTCTTTTTCATCTCCATTAAGTAATGAAGTTAGGCTACAAAAAAACCCGATACAGACTTATTTATATTATTAGTCACTACCCTATAGAGAACCAGATTGAGAAGAGCAAGGACACTGTTTCCTCCTGCAAGGAATAAAGGCTGCAATTTCTTCTTTCAGCTGATCACATAAAAGTTAAATGGTTTTTTTTTTCCCCTGAGCCAATAGTAACATGCTAGTGTTAATAGATAGAAGTCACAGTAATTGGTACAAGTTGGGTGCCCTGTTGAGGTTTGTGACCAGCATGATTTTCCAAATGAAAAAATGCTTAGTGGCTCTTAATGGAAAAATGGGAATTCTTTGTAGGTGGCATGAAGTTCTGAATGTTTGCTCATAAATACTCTGAACCATTCAAACCTCTGAGCCACACAAAGATATGAAGCAGTAACAATATACATACAGTGGCTTCCCTGTCCCAAAGAGATTGGTGGTGATGAGAGATTGACTCATCTGAGCAAGCAAATAAAACTCACAACTTCACGGCTACAGCCAGAAACTCAAGCAAATGGGCAGCGCAGGAGACTGTGCCCTGGTCCAGCTGAGTTCCTGGGATCAACAAGGTGGTTTGAAACCACCCTTTCAAACAGCAGTCAGCTTGTCCCACCCCAATGCCCTACACAAATGGCAGTGGGAATAGGAGAAAAGCCAGAACCACCCTGCCCAGAGCTTCACTGTGAATGTCCATGTGTGGTGGAAACCAAAATTGAAGTTTCTTGCCCTTGATCTCCAAAGACTAGAGCTATCATTTAACTAATTAAATCTCCTCAAAGCAACTAATTTTATTTTGCTTTGGTTGTTCCATAGCAAGTTTGACAACAAGGGCATTTTACAGGCCTGTGCATACAGCACATGTAATTAAAGTCAACAGGAGTTATGAAATCTTTAAAACTGAGCCAGGGTGGCTAAAGCCAGTAGCCCAAAACTAGAAGCAACATTTGAAAATCCAGGTCATGTTCTCTGTTGAGTTTGTGTTACAGCATCACCTAGGGGCTGCAACTGAGATTAATGCCTACTCATCCTGGACCTTACAGGGGTACAGGCAGACAGATCTGGATGCTTCCAAACGTCCACACAAACAGTAGTCATTGTCACAGAGACTACAGTGAACCAGGCACTGAGCATGTTGATGAGGAAGTTCATCTGGTAGATTTATATATATATATATACACAAACACACACGAGTACTTTATGTATTTTTTTAAGCAAGAATCACTGAAATACTGGAGGGCACAGCAGTTGTAGAACATACTTTGGATCACAGCCATAGGAATGCTGCTGTTGTAAATTCCCCTACTCTAAAAACATTAAATAAGCCATCGAGTTATTTTGTGATCATCAGCAAACTGAGATCCTCAAAAACGATGAAAATTAAACCCATGTGTATCTTTAGTATAGTCTGGCACTTACATTGTTGATTATAGGAATTCAATGTTTACAATTTGCATTCTTTCCCACACTTTCCTTTTTTTTCTGCATGCATGTAAGTAAAAGCTCACTTAGTCTTACCATAATATAATTCAGACTGTTGAGGGCAGGACTGCTCCTTTGTGAGAGAAACAAAATCCGAAGATGAGAGACCAATTTTGGTCTTTCATTGAGAGATGATGCAAACACAAGAAGATATAGTCCAGGTTAAAGACATAGGAAGGACCCGAAAATAAAAATCAGTACCCAAAATTTCCAAATTCCCTTCAGATTAAAAATGAGTCCAAGTCATAGCTGAGTATGAGAGAACTTGATCAATTTTGCTGAGCAGCAGTCCAAAGCGAACAGAGAGGTGAAAAATACACTACAGAAGACTTGTGCAGGATTTGCTCTTCATGATGCTCTGCAGATATAAAGCAAACTGTACATTGCCAAGAGCAAGAGCAGATCTACAATCATCTGGAAACAACAAAAACCCCCTAAAATTGAAAGTACTTTCTCCAGACCCAAGCTGGATTTCTAGAGGCAGCCTCATGATTTATGCATAGAACTCTCACATACAGGCAGGTTACTGGCTTGATTGGTACCATATAAAATATGAGCAAGCCCACACTGTCAGGGCTAAGCCCTCTTGTTCCAGATGTGCTGACAAGTCTGAAAGGTGTATCACACAAAAAAAAAGCTGGGAGCAGCAGAGCTTGACTATCAGCTTCAGAAGGGGCTCATACACGAGAAACCAGCACAGGGGAAGGCACCTGAGGTGCAGCCACAGCCACAGCACTGAGAGATGTGTGAGAAGCATACATATAACAGCCCATGTTGGGCATAAGCCAGGAATCTGGTTGTTCTTGTGCTTTTCAGCCCAGTTTATTAAGAGCTTGTGGTTTTTAAGTCTCACTTTCTTTAAGAAACAATGTACATCCCCAACTCCTCACCAGCCATTCAAAAGCAAATGCAAAGTGAGTAATACAGGTAGGGCGTTTGTTCAAAACACATTTCCACCCAACTGGGAAACTGCACCTTAAGGCAACTACCTTAATTTGCTGAATCAGGACCAGGCCCTAACAGGACTCCAGAGAACAGAACTCTGTGGTGCAGATAAGAAGGCAGATCAGACCTGCAGGGAGAGGGAGCTAGAGTACTGCAGCAGGTATTTTGAGAATACAAGGCTTATTATCAGCTCAGAAACCTCTGGTTAAATCTACTCATGTAGTCCTTATAGTGCTCCAGCATACACCAGTGGGAACACAGTGGCACAGGAGAGTTCTTAGGTCTATGTATATGTTAGGAGAATGTAGCTGAGCGTGAGCACTCAGCCACCAAAACAGGCATAGATACCAATCCCTATTTCAATCACTATGACACCAGCTTTTGGCTCTAGCTTTCAGCCTGTGCCAAATCACATGATCTAAATGGCACGCAAGTTGTGTCACAAGACGACTGACCAGAAATTAAGGCATCTGGCCCATTTGACCCTATCCTGACACTGCTGATTGCAACTCCACCCACAACAGCAAGTACCAAGACACAAAATATTGATCCTTCAAACAATGCTTACAAACGATCGCATTTTTCAAATGGAAGCAGATGGGCAGGTACTGATCTCTTCACTCTTGTGACTAGTGAGAGGACTGGAGGAAATGGCATGAAGCTGCATCAGAGGAGGTTTAGGTTGGTTATCAGGAAAAGGTTCTTCACCCAGAGGGTGGTTGGGAACTGGAACAGGCTCCCCAGGGAAGTGGTCACAGCACCAAGCCTGTCAGAGTTCAAGAAGTGTTTGGACAATACTCTCAGGCACATGGTGTGACTCTCACAGTGTCCAGAGCAAGGCAGGAGTTGGACTCAATGATCTTGATGAGTCCCCTCCAACTCAGCATATTCTATGATTTAATGTACTAAGCAGTGTTTTGTGAGAGGGGTGGCTCTTACAAATTGTTTAATCAGTATTTTCCCACGCTTCAGAAGACATTTACAAGATGAACACTTCCCTCTTAGCTGTTTTTCCTAGAGAATGAACAAACCTAAGTCCTGGCTATTCCTAATTTTACTGCAACCTCAACATTTAAGGCCTCTCTATAAATCAGTATTAAAAAAAGGTAAGACATGTTGAAGAAAAGCCTTTCCTAGCAAGGCAGAAAGTCCCAGTATTCATTGCTGGTATAGAGAAGGAACTGAGGAAGAAAGGAAAAGCCATGCTGATTTACATACTAGACATCAGGCTAGTGCGAACAGCAGAGAAGCAATGAACATTAGGTTTTAGGTATTAAAAAACCTGGAAACTGCTGTTGTGGAAACTGTGTTATCAGGAAAAACAAAGTAAAGTGTTTCCGAGACTCAAGAACACCCTTATACTAGCAAAAGTTTACTTGCCACTAGTCTGTCTTACAGGTCTTCTACAGGAGATCTCATTTCTTCTTTGAAGGTCTGCCATGAAACCATCTTGCAACTCAGCTCTCCCATCCAACAGAAAACAAATCCAGAAAGAATAATTAAGAACTTATACTGCATACTAGAAAAACTGCAAATGGGTAATGTAACAGTTCGTATTATCAAATCTGCTGCTCTGAAATAATAAATTACAGCAAAACCTTAGAGTACACTGTAGGCTGTTCAGGAACCACTGCATTTGTGAGAATTCAATCTCTTAGAATAAAACATAACAGCTTTTAAAGGCAGTATGTAATCATTTCCTATGCCTTTCAGGTACAGACAAACACACATATTGGTGACATGGGTTGATTTACTCAATTATTGCAAAATACAATACTTTGCAATCAATACAGAGCAACTCTATTCAAAAACTATTAAATATGTGGCAACATCTGTGTCCTCTTGTGATAACAAAGTAAAAAATATTAAAGTTTTAATAGCTGGAACATGAAATTATGATCTTCACAGAAGAGTAACAAAAGAACTGGTTGAAATCACACTCCAAATATTTAATTAATGCAGTGTATGAGCTATGCAGCAACTTTAAAACTGAAATTCAGTACTCAAGGCTATCTCTAAAATGCAGGTATACAACAAGCATTTTAGAACTTTCCATTTTTATTTAATCCACTGCTTACATTTCTTGCCACTACCCTCTGCTTATACCACCCTGCCTCAAATTAGCCTCCCTTCAATGACTGATGTAATTGATGGTCAGCCTCTGGAGGGCCAATTCAGATCTCTCCACAGCAGCAGGGGAGATCACTAGAGGACAGAGAAAGGAAAGAACAGAAGCAGGAAAGTAGGAATGAGAGGCTGTGACAGAGCAAGTGGTTGAAAACAGGATAGCACATCCATGACTGTCACAAAATACTGTTCAAGCAGCAGAACTCATACATGGATGCACAGCTCAGTGATTTGTCATTATAGGTGTTACACACAGAGAATTCAGCAATAGCACAGTAATTGATAAAATTGAGATCACTAATTTTACAGCAGTGATCAAAAGCACCTTTCTAATGCCTTCCAGTGCAAAGCTCACATCCAAAATGATGCGCTGAAAATACAGTTGTCAGTCAGTGGAGGACTTGTGAGAACACATGTGAATTCTAGCCAGAATTGCTGATAGAGGAGACAAAGTGCCATTTTCCAAGCAGCACTTGTATAGTTTAAGTTTCGCCTCTCCCTAGCCATCCTTCTATTAAAGTAACAACAAAACAACAGGAAAAAAACCCCAACCAACCAAACAAAAAAAAAAAACCCAACAACCACACAACAACAAAAAACCCAACTAACACAAAAAACCTGAAGTAAAAAGACTTCATTGGCAATCTTTTTAAAGATGCTGTCAAACAACATTTCTCCAAGGTCAAGCTGTTATAATAGTATACAGAAATCAGCCTCCAACAAGATGACACTACATATTGGCTTCTCCAATATTTTTTAGGGTGCAGTTCAGCAGTGCGAGCACCAGGTCTGCATTTACAAAATGGGTTTGTCCCCACAGGCAAGTAGATATTGTACTTCAGCATCTGCTTACACATGTAAGCTTTGTATACATAGTTGGTGTGCATACACCTTGCATGTACAAAACAGGCTCTCACCTTTCAAAACCACAGTACTTAAAATATCTAAACCATTAGACCTCAAATCTTTTGCTTTGGTATTGAATCAATAAAAATTTACAATGTCATTCTTCAGTCTTACATAGACTGAGTTATTAAACAAGGAAATAAAAAGATAACAAGTGTTGATATCCAAAGAAATCTACAAATACATTCATCGATATGTAGTACATTACAAATATAAAGGCAATATATGGAATTGCTATAGCATGAATGAAAACCAAGCAGTTTTAGGAGAACCTGAAAAATCTTCCTTACATTTTTCTCATGTAACATTTAATGTCACTGTAGCAATGACGACATAGCAGCTTCTACTGTGTTACTTTCCAAGTTGCACACTTGTGTTTGATTGAAGAGCAGGGTGGGAAGTGAAAGGCCTCTGAGGAGCTCAGCAGCAACACTTAAGTGCATTGAAAACATTGATAATCTATGGCACAGGATTTGATGGATTACTCAGGATACTTTTTTCTATTTACAGTATCATACACTTTGTATAAAGTCTCTGCTGCATCTTTTTTATAGTACTTAACCTGTGGCAAAACACAGTAATGTTATTCAAAGAAAAGGGAAATCCCATTTTCTCATAAAGACTAAGTAACTAATGGGTATTACCTATCCTGGCTTAAGCTATCTACCCTTCTGAACCCCCTGAATCCCAAAATTTAATTGGCACAAAAACATTTGGATAACTTAATACAGGAACAGATTTCTCATGATCATTTACCTCTTGACTTAATAATTACATTCACTGCTGGAGATTTATACACTGCTAGATGTCAGAATTACTACATTAAAAAAAAAAAAAGGAACAAAACAACACCCAGACAAAAAGTAAACCTCACATCACCACCCAGAAATAAAAAAAACCAAACCTGCAAGAAGAACGACTCTGCTGCTGGATATCTGGTGCATGATAGGAAATACCAAAGCAATGGGGTATATCACAGTAACATCATGCTGCCCCTCAGACACCAAAGACTACAGCAAGTCTTCACAAATAATCATGGACATAGTAAGCAACTCAGCTTCGGTGAAAAACTGCCTTATCACCAAGCTCAGCAGGACATCTGAGCCTTCAAAGCAGTTTCTGATATCAGTCTGATACAATGGCATTTCTGGTTCCAGCTGAGACAGAGGTAAGTTAGAAGGGAGTGGGAGGGAACATTGCACACAATGTGGCACAGCTGAAAAAATGACACATTTACACTTGAAAATGCAAAAGACACTGCAATAAAGGAGGAAAAACAATGAAATGACATCTATCTCTGAGGACAGGAGGCATGGCCCTCTACTATGGAGCAGGTTTTTATATATGTATTTTAAAAACCAAAGAAATTGAATGTGCATCGATCAAGCAGAAGGACAGTACAGAACAAAAAAGCCTGTGTTTGAAGATCAATTTAACATGCTTTACAAGAAACCTGGACCCACTTCCTTGCTGATAAAACCGTGACACTAGGTCTAAAGAGCCTTTAAGCAAAAGCAAGTGGTATGAAATTTTTACTAATTGTTATATGGAACAAGCAACTGCTTTTACTAACTGTTGTATGGGAAAATTTTTTGTGAGACTGAGAAAGAAGGGCGGAGTTGGTTTTAGTCAAAGGTTTGCATACTCTTGTAGAAAACAAGAAAAATACAGTAAACCAAAACAAACAAACAAAAATCCAACCAACTTTGCCAACTGACAGTCATCAGTTTACTAACCTTTGTGTTTAAGTCCTCAACTAAGATATCAAAAATGCACTTGCAACACCTGAACACAAAACAGGGTGTACCTACTATGACAAAAGCACATTTTTTTTCCAGCATACCCTTCATGAGCTTTTGGTGCCCCATGCTGAAGAAACTAGATTTACATCAGTGAATGCCAAGTGTCAGCAGGCAATTATCCGCACTACACTGGTAGTTCCATCTTTATCATCCTTTTCTTCAACACCCCCTTTCTTAAACTTTTTAATTTAGAAATCAATCTTCCATTTGGCACTTCAGAGCCAGGTCTCATCTTCACCACCTCTGGTCACACTGTCAGATGTCTTTAGAGACCATTCTTACTTCTTGCCAATTCCGTTTGATACTTTTGACTTGGAGTGCCGATTCCTCCTTCTAGATGAATGGCTTTCACTATTGACTGAGTGTTTTGGTGGACTATTGTCAGCATCTGCTAAGAAAGAAATATTTTTTTATTATATGTATATAGTTGACATTGTCAAGCTCTTGTCTGAAAGACAGTAAGGCTTTTGAGAGCTACAGTGCTTACAGTGTGGATTATTTCAGGCTAATACAAACCAGTTGATACTCGTACTCCATCTAGTGGCCTACATTTTTTTTAAAAAAAGCAATTCTTAAGGCTCCTGTAAAATTCGTCATCCTCCAAAAAAATATCAGAAGTTTGCTAGAGCAGAATATAGTGGTAAAACATCTTCCATTTTAAATCACATCAATAATTAAACCTCCACATTTTTCTTAGTGGCATGTGCTACTAGTAGAAATTAAGAACTGTGTAAGCAAGGTCACAGATCCTTGCAAGTGTGCATTTCTAGATTTCAGTTTTTCACATGACAGGCCATGATTGACACTGAGAAAACAGAAGGAGACAGTGGGGATCAAAAGAAGAAATCAAGGACAAGATGTGAAAGAGGCTGAAGTTTTTAATTAATGAATAACAAGGCATTGGAGAAAGACTTTCTTGGCCAGATTTCTCCAGCATACATAAACTGGAAAAACGTTTTCGGTGCAAGTGATCTTTTTCCATAAAAGTCAATGCATTTACTAAACTGAGAAAACATCCAGAAAGATCATGTATGAAATATAAAGAAGCTCTGCTGCATGTGCTTTTCAAGCATATGATAAATAAGAAACATTTTTAATGATACAAACACTTGGAGCATAAACTCTGACAGAGATAACTTCCAGCTATAAATCCTGATATTTGTTTTATAAGCAAGATCACACTAAAGACCCAGTGAAGGAGGCAGATAACTTAATTGAACTCTAGCATAGGGAAAGGAAGTCAGAAGGAGGCTGCCTTTGCTTAGTACAGAGAAAGCTGTTTATGACCATCAGCACTGCACTGACCAGGCAAGGGTCAGCAAGAACACAGGCTCCGGGCACATTCTTGACTGTTTCTTAAGAAGTGGAAATAAAGGCACAATTCACATTCATATGTTTCAAATCAAACATGGATTGTTCAGAGAGAAAACCTGTCCACAACAGCTACAAAATGCATAATGCCCAAAATCTACAAGAATGGCCTGAAGTAAGAGCAGAAAAATCCAGTTGATTCATTAAAAAATAAATACTTTACCAAGAGTTAGAATTAAAATAGGTAGTAAAACAAAATAGTTTTGCACATGATTTATTCACATAGCTCCTGCTTGGATATTAAAATAAATGCAGCTGTTTGCTAGGTAAGTTTCTCAAGCCTCATTTTCTAGTGCCAAGCCTCAATATTACGATTTCAAGAATATAGCTATGAAAGTGCCAATACCTCCAGTGAATCTAGAATGAAGCCAGGAACCATCTGGACTGTATGGACTGTCTTCACTTTCTGACAAGGTCTGCAAAAACAAGGACACAGGTAATTGGGATGTTGCTGGTTCTTGTGATCAGTATTGGACCTGAAAACTTAAACAGTAGCAGAAGTCCTCATAAAGCATTCAGACACTACTTAAGACTTTTCCCTTCCTAGTTAGAAGGTACAACACAGACGATACAGTAAGAATGCACCACTTGCCATGTGATCTGTTGTGTAACCAAGTATTCTTAATATTCCCCTAGCATTCCACCTGTACAATGGGAACATTAACTAACCATTCATCCTTGAATGCTTTGCTAAAATTACAGCCTCATTTTGAGTAACTAAGAGGACAGCATTCTTTAGAAACCACAGTGTAATTTGGGATCTGTCCAAGGCCTGCTGAATTCAGAGTTCTTTCTATTGACTTCAGTTAGACTCTGGACCATCCCCCCTCATCCCCATTTATGCTAGCTCTGCTAAAGAATTTGAGTATCTAAGAGCTTTGCAGTTTTAACTCTGTTATTAAACAAAACCAGCTTTCTTTTATTTAAGTACCTTTTCTCGGTGGCCGTAGTACTCTGCATACCAAACCATACCGTATAGACAAAGGAAAGTCGTAAAGGCCTAAACAAGGGAGAAAAAGAAAAAATAATCTGTAAAACCTTTTCAAAATTCCTCGCTGGTTCAAGGTCTCAGAGTCCCTGGAGATTCACATTCAGACTTTCATGCTCTGTTTCTCCTTGCATCTTTTGTCAGGATGAGCTTGCATACTTCAACTTCAAGGTACACGGATTCTGCCAGCATGGGGTATGATGACCAATTCTCAATGGGACCATTAAAATACATGCAGATCACCCACAGAAAACACTGCCAGCATGATTTCTGTCCACACCCTATACAGTCATCATACAAAGGCAGTCAGTAGGCACTTGTACTTATATTATCAAGAACAACCAGCCTGGGAGAAAAATGAATTCTCCTTCTCCCTGCCCCATGCTTCAAGCTAGGCTACATGTTTGCTTTTGTGGTGCTCTGATCCAGAGAGCAATTCAATACTTTTCTCTTCTGAAGTTTCAGGAATAAAATCATCATGCTAAATAAGAGAACAATAAATCCTGATTCCCCATCACCTGTTCAAACTGCGTTCCCAGCTAGAAGGGAGAAGTATTTATTTGTCAGCCCATTATTTTTCACTGACCATGAAAAATGTGTTTGGCATCAGAGTTACAAGTCTGGCAAGACAAACAACCATTTACGGTTATAAAATGGGCATTTCATGCTGCATTTGAAGTAATCACACCGAAGCACAGAAAGTTACAGGCTGAGTGAGAATGATTTGCCCGATAGAGCAAGGTGGTTTATGTAGTTATAAGACCTCAGTGTGACACACCACACACTACTTATTAACACTATCCATTAACTCCTGTTCACTTCCAGGAGGCACTACAGCAAGTACCACCAAAGTTAGGCTCAATTGAACCTGCACCTTTTCTTGTTAGGATAAAGCTCCCTATAATTAGTGTTTGTTTCATTGTTAAGCACTGGTAAAGTTGCTATACTCTGCTATGTCAAGAAATAAGAAAATAACTTATTCTAGTTCCTTCAAAGTGAGCTCTAAGCTTTTGCTTTTCCTAGGACGTGTAAAAAGCTCTTTACCAGCACTTCCCCACAATGATCCCCTGCTGCCAGTGTTCCAAAGGAGGCTATTTAGATGCTTTCAATGTTTTTGTCATGCTTTATGTTTCACATGAGAAATCTCACTTACCACACAGAGAAGCCAAAACACAACATACAGTATTTGTGTTTTGGAAAAAAGATCTTGTCCAAACTTTATGCACACAATAGCTTCGAGGAAAGCAATAGCCCTGTGGGTAAATGAAAGCAGGGGTGGGGGGAGAAGGGAGAGTGGTTACAAATGCTAAGGATTTAACTCACATGATCACAACCCAGACCCCAGACTGTCAGCTCTAAACAAGCACTACCCTCTAGTGAGCACATGCCTCCTTGACACCACTATTAACTGAAATTCTTTGAGAAATTCATTTTTCTTTCTATATTATTTTCAGCATAAATAGCACACAAAAAGTAGTAGTTCACTGTTCCACGGGGCTCCAGGAAACAAGCAGGAGTGTGTGCCAACAGCAGAGAATCTTTGTTTGTACCTACCACTCTGCTTCAGCTCTCACCAGATATAAATTTCTTTTCCATGCTGAACATCCAACAGACTTCCTTGTTGGATGAACTAGAACTGTGGTTTGTGTATTTCTCTACTGGATGCAAATTTACTACAATTCTAAATTGCATACTTTGCTTGCTTCACATGGATTTTGATGAGAAAATACACATGAAACATTATTTCAAATTCTTTGAGAATTCATGCATTTGCTATGCTATCTGTAAACTCAGAAAATTTGAGAAGAAATGAAAAAGAAATTCAGTTTTTACTTTCCTCTCAGACATTAAAAGAATTAAAAAAGTATCTCTATCTCTCTCCCTGCCACCAGATGCTTAGATCTTTTCAGGTTTGAAGTTATGAAGGCTTGTCCACCACTTGTTGTGGAACAACGGGTTATGAACCCAAAGCTTCCATTACCTGCCATGGAAATAAATTTCATTTGTATCAGTTCTGAATACAAAATTATGTATGTTTAACTAATACCAGTGTAGAAACATGACTGGTGCAGCACAAGTGTTTTGGAAAACTGACTTGACTCATTCTGAAGCAAATCATGAAAAACATTACTAAATTTATAGAAGTTTAATACTTAACTTGTTCAATAGAGACTTTACAGTCAAGCAACACATGAAAACTCCTCCTCACATATGTGCAGGCACACTTAACATCAGGTCAAGTGTTCCAGTCTCCCAAGCTTGACACTGCAGGACACATTCCCTACCAGCACTCTCCATAAACAGGGAGTGCCCAAAAATGACACTATCTGTCAGAGAAGACCCAGTCTGCCCCATGAAACAAGGAGGAAAGACATGTGCTTGAGTAAACCACTAGTATTCCAGAGATAGTCCCGGTGCAATCAAAGAATGACAGCTTTCTCTGTACTATCTAAGGTGACTTGCAGCATGATGAGGGGGAACAAAACTTGCCAGTGTGGAAGTAACACCCAAATGACTACTACTAAAAATTAATGAGGTGCATATTAGTAAAAAATTGAGAGCAGTGTTACTCTGCTGGGTCATCAACTATTTTTCTTTCTTGGTTTTATATTATTCTTACTGATTCAGTTGCAGAGCTAAAAAACCCATTAAACTATACCACAGCAGCGGGAATAGAAAGACCACCATCAGAAAAATGGTGTGGAACAAGGGAAACAAAAATGGGGCTGCGATATACTCGAAGATATAAACAAAGCAACACACTGTTTTTAATAATAACTCGAAAAAGGATACAGTTGTTTGCTCTGCATTTATACATTCTTTCTGATATTCCTATCAAGAATACTTGGCTTAAGCACATTGTACAATAGGACAGCTATTACAGTTTATAAACTGGTAAATCAAAAGACAGAAGAATGTTAACAGTGAAAGGTGTCCTATTGAAGGGTGATGACAATACTCATTAGAACTAAAGACAGTGAGCTTTTATTCAATCAAAATGGTATTTTAACATTTTAACAGATATTCCTTTTCTTTTTGAAAGGCTTAATCTCAGTGAAAATTATGAAAGTCCAGCAGGGCTGTTGCACTGGCCTTCTTCAAGCCTTACATCATTTACTGAGAGTGATGATTTAGTATATTTCAAGTTGAAAAGAAACAGTTTTGTACTACTTAATTAAAAGGCACTGCTTTTAATTATTGCCATGTTAAGAATGGCAATAATTGCCATGTTAAGGCTGTTAAGAATTCAATTTATGCCTTTAGAAGTGTGTCTTGGTCACCACAGATATGAATATTCTATATCCTTGATTTAATTTCTTCAGATACTGTATTCTAGATAGTTAAATTACTGCAATTTTTTTTCAGCAAACAACCGTATCTCAGTGTTTTTTCTAACAGATTACACAAGTAAGCAGTATCAAGAAGAATATTTATTCCACACACATTTCCCACTATTAGATCAGACTGAGGATGAATATTCTATCGTGTTCTTATGTAATCATACATACATGTTTGGGCATCTGTTTATTGACCCATACGACATTAATAAATTCAGTGAGAGCTGTGAACTTAGTACGATAGTTTCTGTAATCCTTAACAATTTTTCAGAGCCAGACAGCAAATATTTAGCATCGTACCTCCCTTTAGTTTACAAGAGAGCATGTTTACATTCTTTCCTTTGGATGACATAGATGTTCATCTTTCTTTTTAATGCAGAATTTCAACATTCTTCCCCTGAGATTATAAAATTATTTCAAATGTGTCTTCTGTAAGACCCTAAAATTACCATACAGAGTTGAGAAACTGTCCTTTCCCATAAAAACATCTCAATTCCTAAATAATTAAAATACTTATTTCAGTACCATCTGTAGTGAAATGCATATCTGCCAAATATTAATACAGTTGATCAGTAACTGCTAAGATACTCATATGCAAACAGAGAAAGTTTTTTGATTCTAATGGTAAATTAAGTAGTCATATTACTGTGTGATTAATTAGTTATCTTCCATCCTAAAGCTAAACAAGAACAGAAATACTACCTTTTCTATGTCCGTTGGATGTTATGGTCATGAGTTGAAAACAGTAATAGATCCACCTAGGAATCATAGAATCATCATGGTTGGAAGAGACCTTTAAGATCATCTAGTCCAACCATCAATGAAGAAGGAAGGTGCAAAGTCAGTGAGAGAGGCGAATATTTAAGGCCAGCCGAACCCAAGAAGACATGCAGCAAGTTGTGCTCCAAACTCAATTAAATGTTGAGAAAGGGGAACTCTAAATTTAGAGTACTGTAGTGCACGTGGAAATATGCCTTCCAGCCCAGCACTGTTCCTAAAATTCTAACATCCCTAAGACTAATAGTAAAGGTCAGGTAAGTTTACCATAGCACTGTCTCTAAATTACATCTCAGTAGTTTATGACTCATTGAAATGCTATTCCAATTTAAAACAGTAATAGACTCTTCTATAAAACATGAAAATTGTTCAGCCTTTTCTCACAATAAGATATACACTTATATTGACAAAGAGATGAAATGGCTCTTTTAAATGAAAATCATTCTCATCAGAAATTAGCTTCTTGAATAGTCTCTTTTTTTTCCTTTAAAACATGATTTAGGATCTTTGCAAGTCCTAAATCAAAAGGGACACTACTATGCTTCTTGTTTACAAGAAGCTTTTACAATGCTACAGTAGCATTGTTCCAAATATGCTTTAGGTTTCCAGAACAGTATGGTTTAGTCAAACCTTCTAGAGAAGGAAGTTATCACCAGAAGCAAACATGCAAACTGTTCATTTAAAGGTCTCCTTCAAGAGACAAAGGGATTGTAGCCGAGGTAACCATTGCTCGTAGCACCATTCCATAGAAATACTGATGACTCTGGTTTGTTTCACTGTCTTCTGTTGTGATTCTGCTAAAAGCAGTAATGCCCACCTTGACAGCCCGGGGCACATTACTCTTACTACAAGCTGTAGAGGTAAAAGTTTTATCCTTCTCATCTGACTGTGAATACGGGTAGGCCAACACTACTTTGAAGGAGCCCCTAGCTTTATTCAGAGTTTCTAGTTCTTCCTTCTGTTCTCCTTACTCTTCCATCACTTCCCATGTCTACTTTCAAATTCAGGATTTTTCTTTCCTCTGAACTTTCAAAACCAACACAAGACAAGGACTAGCTTCATGGAAAGCCTATTTCTGTGCTGGACCCATACTGAGCACTTGCCCAATGCTCCAAGAATGCAGCAAGAACACTTACCCAAATACCCAGCACTGAGTTCCCACCCTCTTGCACTGCGTATCTGTGAGGTATGCATAGTATTGCCTGAGAAGGGAAGCAAGAAAATACTTCAGTGAAGCTGAAAGTCCACAGAGTCATTACATTTAGAAACCAACTTTATGTTATGGATATATCTATACTGAAAATTAAGTGCTGATGGTTAAATTCACATACAATCATTCTGGATGTCTACCAGATGGCTGCAATTCTAGTAGGACAGATTATCACATAGATCAAATAGCTTGAAAGAACACAGAAAATAGCCCTGAGACCAAGGACTGGGAAAGGCCCCAAACTAGTAGGATAACAAAGCAACAAATATGTCTCCTGCCTTCCCACTGAATCTCCAATTCTTACAGACAAAGTGCAACAGCTTCCAAAAAATTAGAAAACCCCTCACCTTCTCCACCGTTTGTCTTTAATTTATTAACAATAGCATTTTCTTGAAATATGTGGGTTTGAGACTTGAAAGAAACTGAATATGGCTATTCCACATCCTGTTTGAGTAGTCTAACCACCGGCATATTTTCCTCTCAAGAAAGTAGAATTTCTCAATATTTTGAAAACAGTCTGGAGACCATTCTGCTCTGTTCTTTATGCTCAAGAATTCAGAGAGAGGAATTCCAAAGAAATTTAACGAGAGTTCCCGTTCTCAGTATCTAATTTCTAACAGATTGGGAAGACAGGTGTTATTATTCCAACAATACAAGGAGTGCTAAAGAATAAAGATGCCCATAGGTGTGCAAATGCCATTAAAAACCCCTTAAAAGTGCACCTATGCAAGAGCTTATAGAACGTTAAACTTGATTCTGTCTCTAATTCAGATCTGTGTGCATTCTGTCTAGCTCCAACTATATCATGGGGAAAAAGAAAGAAAATTAAGGTACTCTGCTAACAATGTGAAATCACATGCATGACTAAAAGCAGATTAATGTCTTTGTACAGCTGTTAATGCTGCATATATACTGTTCTGTTCTTACACTACGCTGCTGCTCTCTTTTCTTTTAACAGGCTAGTATTTCCTGTAGGCAGACAAAATAAGGAGCTGTTAGAAAAAACAACAGCTCTATTTTTCCTCATCTACACTTTTGTGAGCAGCTGACTCATTAACTTGGATACTTTCATATGCAGTCCCCAAGGATAACATACACAGCTAACTCACAAAATAGGGAGATGCTATAAAACAGAAGATGGAACAGACTGCTTCTGTATCCCTATGGCAACAGAGTTGTTTATATACATTTTACCTCATTAGTTTCCTTGTCAGAAAATACATTTTATTGAAAAATGATGATTGTTTTGCTTTTCATGGCGGCAAAAGCATACATTTCTTGAAATGTGCCATACTTACTCACAAATTAGATGCAGTTCTTGGGTGCTAGAAGTTAAGCTACTTAAACCAAAGTAAAAACACTGCAGCAAAAAATTACCTTACAGTGGGTGCTGTAATGATTCCTACGAAGAGAATTCTCCCCCAGCTTAAAGGGTGACTTGCTTGGAACACAAAGATATGTTTCAAAAAGAATGTGTTCAATTCAGTCAGCTAGAAAAAATAAAAAGCTAGTTAATAGTGTTCAACTTCTACAACTCCTAACGAATTAGTACAGAAAATGTGCAAAGATTAACATGGAAACTAAAACATGGAAGGAAATCTATTTATCCTCTGCTACAGCCCTGCTGGTTAGATTGAATATTTAGAGCCTAAGATTCCTGCTATAGAACAAGCAAGAAATACACTACTGAAACAATTAATTCTCCTCTAGATATCTCTATGAAAGTATTTGCTGTCTTTCCAGAAACACATTAAGGCACCAGACACTCATTCAGACTGCAGAGGTCGTCTGATAACTTTCATATCCTGAATCAGTTATGAATGACCAAGGCAATTCTGGGAGAGAAGGAGAAAAAAAAGTATATCAAGTATTTCTGGTTTTCCTTTTAAAAACTAAATTAAGAAAATAAAAATAAAAACAAAAACAAAACAAAAAAACACCCAAAACATTTTAGCTTTATTTTCATGATGAAGTACCAAAGCAGTGGGGACACATTATAGAGTCCTGCTGGATCAAGGCCAGTATTCTGAGTACCACTGATCCATTCAGCAGTCAATGGGAAAAGAAAAAAACCAACCAAACAAAAAAACCTGAAACAAAACAACCAAAAAATCCCCCCCACATCCACACAACAAAATCAAAATAAATTAAAAATCCTAAGCCTCCACTGTCTAGCAGTTTTTAAATCTGTATCAATTGCAAAGAGCGATCTGATGGCTTGTACACCAATCTGTAACATTTGGGTTCTTCCACAGATTCTGTAATTACACTTGTGAACTATTACGTAACTTCCGTGAACAATATCCCAACCAATTCTGTATTATCAATTCCTTTAACTGTGCATTTCAATGACAGACATACATTGCATTAGAATATCTTCTAGTCTAACACAGTCAACAAATAACTGAGCTGATGGCAGCTTTGATTTCACAGAATGTATTTCTTACCTGCCAAATGATCATGAAAAGGTAGATTCCAGCCACCCTCTGAAATGAAGACTTTGGGTCAAACCAGCGGACATAGGTCCAGCTGGCTGGAGTGAACTGTAATACAGCTCTTTTGATTTTCCCTGTGGTTGTGTGAATGTCCCTAGAAAAAAAGGAATGGCAGGAGTAAGTACAAGGAATACACAAGGAAAAAGAAAGCAACAGCCTTTTTACTGATGTTTCAGAACAATCACACTTTTACAATGAACAGCAGAGATCTTCACAGAGATAACTATGTACAAGGGTGAATTAAGAAATATAATCTACTAAGCAGTTCACTCAGGTGCGTATTCTGCTATAAAAGTTCATCCTTCTCTACTCTCGGTCACTAACTACAAAACATATTTATCATTCTCTCCACAAAGGAAAGAAACAAGGGTTGCAATACTGCAACCCCCTTGGAAAATCCAGAGGCTATTTCTTACTAGTCTATAGTGCCACTGTCTTATCCCAAAGAATTTGTGTGCTAGAGCTCACTGATATCAATCCTTCAAGAATCTGTCAGATTAACTATTCATTCTTTGTATAAGGAGCTGGCTCCACAGCTGTAAAAATACTACACTTCCAGCACATATAACCCCTGCTGTTCTGGTATTAGATGCATGTGGATCTCCTGGAGAGGTGTGATAGCACTGTTAAAAGCTAGCAAGCTTTTAAATTCCATTTTGAAAGGGGACTTTAATGGAGGCTCATCTGGCATATATATTACTGGTTCTTGCTTTTGATAACATTGATTCAGATGAGCAACAGCATCCAAAGGACAGAGGATCTAAGAAAAACTCAGAGCTTCTTACTACCAGGCTAAGAAGACAGTTTTCACCATGTTACTTCTCTGTCCCTTCTGAACAAAAAAAAAAGATTCAGAGTTGATATTTCTTTAAGCTAGAGAGACTTTAGGTTAGGGAAGATCTTCTAAACTTTAAGATCTATGTTTATTCAATGGAAAAAAAAAGAGAAAAAGAAATTAAAAGGGCCCAAGCAAAAGCTTCTCATTTTATACAGCACCTTCATATTAAAGGTAAAAAAAACCCAAACAACTTTCAGTGAACTCTAAAAACAGAAGGATCATCAACTCTGATGGAAATGAAGAAAAACTGAATTAAGACTTGTTCTTAGTGCAATTAACAAATTTGTAAGAAAATAAATCAGTACAGAAATTCACATAGGGTACAAATTTGTAAGCCAACATTTCAGCTCCTTTTCCATCTCTCAAGGCAATTCATTTTACTTTATCCTATGTCATCTATACCATTGGTAACATGCAGATAACCATGCTTGCTACCAACTGGCTGGGAAGAAGGCAGGAAAGGGGTAAAAAACTATGGAAGAAACCATACCTGAACAGCTAGGAACTGACACTTACTAGGTCACAAGCTGTTGCTCTTTTACACAACAAATGCCTCTTTATTTTGCAATTACTCTGTTCATTTTAGAGGATCAGCAATGGCGTAAGGCAATTCACAGCATAGGTACAGTCTGATGCCTCTTCTGCAATTACAACTAGTGCTGACAGATTGCCACACTAATGCATCATCAAGGTGAGCCCAAATCTAGTTTAAAAAATGTATAATGAGAAAACCATTACAATTTGTTTTGCTCCCTGCCTTCCTCAAATTTTTACACATACAAAATAAACTGAAAATCCAAAGAGCTTTACTGCTTTATATTTTCCACTGGCATCAATGCTTGAAACTTAAGATTGCAAAAGAAAATGATATATACAGTCCTATTTACAAACATATGCTGTACAGTACCATTACTATGAGACTGATATTTAACATTTAAAATAAAATTACAGCATTTTTAGCACAGACAGACTGCATGCTATTCCTATACCACACGTATTTTACATTATTTTACATATGCAAAGAAGGTGGTCTATTTCCCGAGGAAATCAATTTCATATTATAATATCGAACATAATGTTTATCAAGCTTTAATTTAGACTTACTTGAAGCTTGCCCAGTGATAGGTCCTCATCTCCAAGAAACGACAAACTACCATGCCCAACCAGATGCCACCCCCATTACAAAGCAGGATGTCCAAAATGACTTGATCCCACCAGCATTCAGCAAAATTAGGCAAAAGGTGCATGAAGAAGAGCTACAGAACACAGCAAAGAGATTATACGGGAGGAACAGCACAGAATTCATATAAATTCACTTTTTAAGTACACAATCAAAAATCAGCTTTTCAGTAGACAGCATACTTCAATGGCATAAGCCACAACCACTGAAATTTGACGGTCATCCTTCCATTAACTTCAGAAGGCCTTGGACAAAGCCATACAAGACATCAGAGGATTCCTTCTCACTTTTTCCAGTTGGGGTTATGCTGTATACAAAGATATCATGCAGCTTTTGGCCTTTCAAAGATGATACATAGAACATTCATAGAAATGCATGAAACAAGCATAACTACTGCATTGTTTGGAGGAAATAAGGTAGTTTGTGCTTTAAAAATAAATTGAAGAGAATCTTTATTTTTGCTAAATAATTTTAAGAAGTATGTTTTCTAAACTAAGCAACAAGACACAGTAAGCTGAATGGATGCATTTCTGACACCTGTGAGCACTAAAGCATGTTGGTTTTCAGGACTAAATATTTTTGCTTTTTCAAAATTCTCTTTCATTTATTATTTTCATCTAAATTTAGTGACTCTAAAAGATTAAGAGTTCACCAACATTTCAGACACTACAAGCTTTGCTTGATCCAGAATGGCTCTAGAAGTTAAGAGGACATTCCACTCTTCCTTCCTGCTTGATCTCTGCTAAGCACTAATGACGATGGTACTTTTATGATGAAGATACTGAAAAACAGGCACCAAAAAACCCCCATTAAACTGAAGAACTGACATTACCTGGATATATCAAAATATATCCCATGTCTTCAAGATTTCCCTTGGAAAGTGCACAAATCATTTACCTCTGAAGCAATTTGTTCCTTTCAGAATACTCAACTGAAGATCACTATGAGGTATTAGCAAGGCAATTAAATGTACTTACAGATACATTTGGTGACTTTACATTACTGATGCACTGAGGGGAACAACTGGCCAGAGTGAAGGCAAGATATAATTTACCAAGAGCTAGAAATGGATGCAGTGCCTCTCCTTTAAGAGAAAATAATTGCACTTTCTGTTTTATGAAAAAAATCACTGCAACCCAAAAAATATTTTAGAAAAGTTTAGCTATAGACTGGAAATCAAGACAGCCATGTGTTAAGCAGTCCCGTTGGGAAACTGAAGGAGATACTTAACCAAATACATAGCAAACTAAATATTCTTACCTCCACAGAAACAGTACAACTTTTACCAGTTAATGCACATAGAATGTTTCTGTGAAAGATTATTGATATGATTTTGTAATAAAGTATGTTTCATTAACAGATAAATAAAATATTGAAAAGATCAGACATGGGAAAAGGAACAAGAAAAATGTTTTCTGTATATAGTAAGAATGAATACTGGTCCATTTATAGTACCTTACAGTGACTAATATTGGCAATGACAGTTCCTTAGAAAACTCTTACAAAAGTGTATCAAAACCTCTTGTTTTACTATGACAAGGCTATACAAATTTCAACCTGTAAAAAAGAAAAGTTGAATTTCTCTTCAGGACTCAAACAATACAGTGTTGTTCATTATCCTTTTAAAGTTTCCTTTTCACGTTTTTAATTAATTTAACCTAAAACAGGCAATACACTACAAATCTAAATCTACAATGATCCAGCCAAAGACACGAGAAATTACAGAAAATAAGGCAGCAAAAACAAGAGCATGGGTGTTAGTGAGACCATCTCTAAGATGCTGGCTGCTTTCTCAGAATGAGAGATCAAGGTCTGCCTGCATCCTGACTTTAATCCAACAATATGGAGCATCCCATTTTAGAATGGGGAGTCAGCCGCAATCCATTAGTGCTAATAGAAGATACATAGCTAAATCCCTATGTAATTGCCCTGACAACTTCTGTAGGTTTCAAATTACTCTCTTGAATTATCTAATTCATCAAAAATCCACTTGATTGGTGATATATCCAACTTATCCAACACATTGTCTGTTCCAATAATCTGCCTTTCAACAAGAGGAAGATACCTTATGTGGTGTTAAATTGAAGATGACAGTTGTGTGATGATCAACTGAACAATAAGAGTATGAGTGAAACAAATCCAAATACGTTCCTTTCCAGAGGGAAAAAGTGAGTACAATAACCAGCAAAATTATTTCTTTTTGTGGATGGTTACTTGTGAAATTCCAATCTTAAGGAAGATAATTTAGAAAACAGCATATGCTTCAATGTCACAGAACAAAAACATGTTTTGAAGAGGAACTCATGGCAGCAATATTTTGAAACCCCAAAGTTTAATTTTAGAGAAATAAAACCTTATCTATACTTCTCATTTATAAATGCTTGTCAGATGAGCCTAGCATTCTCAAGACAGCAAGATTTACAGAAAACTTATTTTAGAGAGTAAGTTCAGGTGTTAACGTTGAGGGAATCCCTAAACTCTATTTCACTTGTTCATTATGCATGACTATACACAACATGTAATACTGTTGTATATCACGGATATTGCAAAGTAAAAAAGGAAAACCTTTGCTCTAAATCAGGAAATATCTGAAGTGGCAAAAGTAGAATGATCCCTGTAACAGCAGAAAAATAAATAATGAATGGTACCAATGGGCTGGTCCAGACTTCCTTCCTATTCAAGCAGTAATAAATCACTTATCTAAAAACCAGCTTGCCGTTGTCTACTAATTCAAATGCATCAATTACTCAGCATCTGGTTTGTAAGGGTTAAAATGTAAATCTATGCTAAGAACTAGAGAGTCATCCTTCTAGTAACACTCACACTTCCCACAAGAACACTTCACATCTCATACATTTGCTTATAATTAAGGCACAAGGGCAGCCTACCTCTGTGAGCTCCCAGGTGATGCTGATAGTCCAGCACAGCCCATAGCTGCGGATCAGCAAAGCCTTCATAGCCCAGCCCCAGAAATGCCCAAAAGCAAATATATCAAAGTGGCTGAGGATTCTTTCCCAGGTGATAACATGACAGTTCACAGCATACTCCTGTTATGAAAAAAACCCCAAACCAAACAAAAATAATCAACAGACAACTTCAGAAAAAACTAGGATGAAGAAACATCTTTCTATTTTGCGCAACAAGCCTGAAATTATAAGGGTATTAAAATAACCATTATTTGTTTTCTTGTGGTAAACTCTGCCAGAAAACAAAGACTTGGTACCATCACAGTACAGCTCTAAATTAAAGGGAAATAGAATAGACCTTGATGCCTGAAGAAGCATGTATTTCTTATGTGATAGAGAAACAGCAAGAACACTAAAAACAATACCAAGAAAACCAGCAAACAATACTCTAGAAAATAGTAACTTGCTCTTTTGTGGAGTCTTGATTTGAAATAACCACCTTTCCCCATTTTCACGCTGTCTGGTATTCAGATGTGGCTCAACAATGGCTAATTCTCACCAGTTTGTGATGTAATGGTACTCATCTTAATGTTTACTTGAGTATCTTTTGTGTCTTAGTTTCCTCATGAAAGCAATTTTCCAGAACCCATTCATATTAAGAAAGTTCAGTCACAGGCCTGAATTGAAAAAAAAAATGAAAATAAAAAAAAAGGGTGCTTGCAACTGTGAGTGGCAGATTCCTTAAGAGTATTAATTAATATTCTAGTCACCAATAACAAAGAAAATGGGTTCTCTCAACATGTTGTACAGCAAGTGTTAGAAATCACTGCCCCACAACAAAAAAATCTGTATGCCATCAGGAGGCTGCAGCTGTGGGGTTCTGTTGTGTCACTGAGCATAATCTGAACTATTCCTAATAGGAAGCACATATTTAAAAAAACCTCTGTTCTCCAGTCCTCCTAAAATATGCATTGCCACCTGCAGATGACAACGCAGCACCACTCAGTGACGTTAAGCTAAGAATCCTTTTTCAGGCCAGAACTATTGCTAATCCTGCACAAATGAATGCTGATCAAGTTAAAAAACAAGACACCAGAGAAAGATTTGAATCTGGGCCACCAATAAGAGCAGAATACACAATTTCACACAAATCCTTCTATGAGCAGGCAGTTAAATCCCACTATGAAACTGTATGTAGCCCTTACAGCTGGTGCTCCCTGAAATGAAAGCATGGCACTGCTTCTTGTGCATGCCCGTGCTGCTGGTCATTCAGAGAAAGGTGCATCACCTGTTCTAAGGATAGCAAACCCTCAGCTTTAGTGCTTGTACTCAGAACTGAAACTGGCTCATCTCCAGCATGAGAAACATGGAAGGCACCACAAAGGGTGCAGACTCTTAGCTACACCATGGTATCTGTGATGAGTGAACACAATGAGGTTACTCCAAAAGTAAGTTTTTTGCCAGGGCTCTTGCTTTTTTGCTCTTATTTTTACTAGCAGTTTTCTCCTCTGCTCATCCTTCCAGTTGCAACTCTGTCAGCCATACAGTAAAATGTGTTGAACTTTGCTTTATACCCATGTAACTTTGCCAGTCCTGTGCAAGCAACCAAGCTGCAGCCTGCATTGTAGCTGCACTTTAAAAATTTACTCCAAGTTTAAGTGACAATACCGGGATTGCAAGGTGGCACAGACTAAGTTTCCACTGATTGTTAGAGTCAGGGAATCTGCTGTACTGTGGTTCTGTGCCAGTAGTCCTCCCATTACTTGAATCTATTTCTAACCTACATGATAGGAGAGCCAGGTGAATCTGACTTACCAACAGACTCTCCGTCTCAGCTCCCATTTCGTTGCTCAGCAACATCACTAACACCCCTGCTCAGGCTCCATTTAGCCATGTCTCCTCCCACCACCCTGAGAGCAGGCTGCCCACACCCCACCATCACCACGGGTCTCCTGCAGAATGGAAAGTCACGGCCCTACTCCACATGCTGGAGTTGCCCAGTGTGTACTGCCGATAGGCTGAGGTGCAATACCTGAAGCATCCCATTTCCCAGGTACAGAGCCTGCACACAGCCCTCATCAATCAACTAACATAAGCTTATTGCACTGCAAAGATTTCCATTCCTTATTATGTGCTACAGGTTGCAGCCACTGCTGAGGAGGTGCTGTGCAGCAGTTTGCACATGCAGGAAATTTCTCTGTGCAAAAGACAAGCCATGTATTTCCCTACACATGAGCCCTGTAAGACTATACAACAGGTGATCATAGTGGGCAGATGAACAAGCAGATGCACAAACCCAAGGGTAAGGGAGCATGCTGGTCAACTGGTGAGCAGTAATTTCAAGTAATAGTGAGGAGGCAGCTCTTGCCTCCCCACGCAGTAACCACCTTCTTCTTGGTGCCCAACCACTCACACTGCCTTCTGCCTGCCTCCCAACATAACTCACATACTTTTTCCAGACCACCTTTTACAACCTCAGCTCCCTGTGCTAGTGTTCCCACCTGAAGGGAAATGTTCTCTGTATGGAAAACTGTTTGCAAGCTGCTCAATAGGCAGAAGAACAAGTCTGGCTTTCCATGCCACTCCAGGTTATGGTCTTTGGAAGTAATTTCCCAATGATAACAGCATCAGCGCTCAGCTGCGTGAGTGGAAGGCAGCAGAGTCCTGCAGTTGCTGTTTCCACAAACACGGTAGCATGCCAGTCATGTACTAAGCTCAGAGCAATTAAAGCAAGACCAAAGTTCTTCGAGTGCAGCATCAAAAAAACTTAGCTGGGATAGACACACTGGATAGGCTTCATTTAGATACTACCTTGCTAAGTCTGTTTTCAGCATCCAGACTCTTAAAGATTCTTAAAGGAATTCAAAGCCACCTCACTGCAAACATATATCACATTTCCAACTGCACACTCATCTGAACATCTGCAGTAGAAAAAAATTTTTTTTTTCACAACAGTTAATTTCAGTGTAAATAAACAGTAGTTGACACAAAGGGCTTGTTGACTCTGTCAAGCATAGGCACAAACTTGCACTGCTTATGACAGCAAATTCAGATTTATCCCTTTCCATTCACGTTAAACATTCTTGAAGTATCCAAAATGTACAATAAAATGCCATGGATACATACCATAATATCTGCTTCCCTTGTGGCATATCGAAGATTAGGATCCAGCCAGTACATCACTGCTTTTACCTGCTCAAAGTTAAGGAAGAGCACGAACACCAGGAACAGAAAATAGAGCACACTGAGACCTGCAAAAAGACTCAGCTTTAAAATTATGTTTACTCACAAAACTCCTTGGAACACAGAGAGTCCAAAAAGCTGCTTTCAAACTGTTGCTCTACATGTGCCCAGTTTGTACAGATGAGTTTCTACATAAAGCTGCTACATGCAAAAAAGCTGCAGAGACAAGTCACATCTCTGAGCACCCAGCCGTTCATATCACCTCCTGTGACCAGTGATACAATTATATGCTCCACTGCGTGAACCTAATCAAAACAAAATCAATCTAATCAGTTTAGGCATGTAGTACAAATCTGTAATCAGGAAGCTCTTTAGTAAGAGATACATTAGGCTGCATGATTGGATTAGCTCTGTCTCTTTGCTTTAAGCATTCTTGCCCTCAACTAATGCGGCTCTAATTCCTATATGCAGATTTCAATACAAAGATTAATTTAATCATGCCACCTGGCAATTCTGAGCTGTGCTAGCAATAAAGAGTAATTATAAACCAGTGCATGTTTGAGTTACTTTTGTGAGCTGGAAAATTCACTGTTTGAAGCTTCTTAAGGTAAATATGAATACTTACTTTCACACTATTATAAATTATGAAACACCTGCATTTGGGAGTACCAGTTCTCTCCTCCCAATATCTGAATATGGATTTTTTTTTTTTTTTAAAGAAAAGTTTGTTGTAAGTTGCGTCCTGGTTACAGATTCATGGGAAGATGAAGCTATTGTTGGGAGCATATCTTTACCATATTCACAGGTTCAGAGATATCCAAGACCACATTTGGAAGAGGCATATAAACACTCTTTTCATAGTCTCAAACTTACTTGTATCCTGCAGCTATGTCATGAAAGACAGAAAGATTAATGAGAATAAACTTAGTCTCTGCCATTCAAAATAAACTACAACAATCCTGAAAACGTTTTTTAAACTATAACCAGAATGTGTTAATAATCTCCAGTTTATGCCAGAAAGCGATTTTTGTTCAAGTACATATGAACAGAAATTATATATATGGTTCTCTGCAGTCCCCCCCAAAAACACATCAGGTAAACAGGTGTCACACTACTACAGGAAGCAAGTGAGGGTGAATCCTGAAATGTTGACGACACTCTAGTCCTTCCTTTCATCTACTGAACAAGTCTGAGAACTGAGGCAAGGCTAAACGAACCATGCCGGAATCGGCAGAATTAATCGGGGGAAAATTTTGCTCTTGATTTTGTGAGCAGCCTTTTCCCAAGTACGGGGGGTCAAGCTCTGACAGTATTGGCATTGAGAAGGACCTTTTATTTTACATTTGCTGAGACCTGAAATGAGCAGTAGGACCTGTGTTTCCCAAACTTCACAAGACATGAGATTCTTTAACGAGTACTGTCTAGTCAGTAGTATCCTCTCAATGTCAATAGATGAGTAATCAGCTGCTTTGGGAGGCTACTTATTTTTAGCTATATGAGATGGCAGAAGAGAGAAACATTCAGTCACCTTAAAAATAAACAGATCAACTTTTAAATCAAATGTGCCTAATTCTCTGCAAATATACAGTCTAGAATAGGCTCTGTGAGCCCGGAATCATTTTAAAATAAAACTCCTTATGTTTTTGCTGCGTAATTCAGATGTGTAAGGAGCAGGATTTCACTTTGTTCATTCTGTAGTTAATAGAATTATATTCCAAACTATGAATGCAACTGATACGGGTAATTTTAATGAAATTATAAGTTAAGAATCTGAACATATATGTTACAAATATTAATAAAAGTATGTTGAGATATACAATTATACAATTTAATAAACATATAAAGTAATAGCACACTTTGCCAATAATGAAAAGGAGCAGCCGGCCTACTCAATTGGATTTAGAAGTCAGACGGTATATGCAGTAGCTATAAAAATGCCAAACCTTTCTGGGGTTGGAAGAGATGGCAGTGGAAAAGGTGTGGAGGAAGGAGATTAGGATGCACAAACACAAAACAGGATTAAAATAGAGTATCAGAAAAAATGATCTCTTTTTGGTGATTTAATTTACACCATCCTGACACAGAGCAACTACAGTGATATTCCCAAACACAACTAAGAATAGATTCTAAGCAACTACTCAGAAGTAGGAGGGAAGTGATGTTCACAGAATTTTGATGCACAATTATGTTTCATGACAATTCCATTTATCAGGAAGTTAAAATGGCAGGTCCTGCAGAAGCCATGAAAAAGTCAGAAACGTATCTTAAACTTACCAAAAACCATCCTCCATATTGCAGGATGGGGACGTGTAAAGGGTCCTGTGGACAGTAAAAAAAAGCTCATTAGAAGACAGTCAATAAGAACTACAAAATTTATTTTTGAGTATATCTCATCTGAGAATTTGGCATGAGCATGAATCAGTTCACCATCAAACTATGCAATATACCTGAAAGCTGGGGCTCTACTTTTGAAAAAAAGAGGCAACAGCAGATTTCAGAGCGCAAAAAAGAGACTACCAATTAGTAGCATGTAGCCAAAATTTTCCACTATTTTTATGAAATTGTTTTCAGAACAGTAGGATGCTTGTCTGTTTGTTCAGCAGACACCACATCTCAGGTGTCACCTGGGGATCTCCTGACCTGGTTTCTAGACTACAGGTCACACATAGCTTGCTCCCAAGTAATCAAATACAAATTTCTGTGTGTTAACGAAGAAATGTGGTGCTTGGCCTTCAGACGACCATGAAATGTTACCAAACAGGCCGCCCAAAACTTCCAAGCTGAGCATCACACATATCTGACAAGAAGTAAAATACCTATGCTCTTTACTAGTGTCAATAGTATTTACTCAAGAATCAGTGATCAAACTGATTTATTAGATTAAAAGTCTCTCAGGTAATGTGAGGAGCAGAGAAGATAGGTCTGGTAAACTGGAAAACCTCTGAACACAAATCATACATTTAGGTAGCAAGAAGTGGCTGAACATACACTTTCAGCACACACTGTAGACATCTCTTTCACCACTGTGTGCATAAAGCTTGTTTTTCTCTGGCATTCAGTTTTTCATGGAGCACTTTTCATAAAGTGTGGATTAAGGATTTTTAGCATACGGGAAAAACACATCCCACCTCTGAAGTACAAAGCTGTCCTGACCACAATCAACTTTTTCCTGAACACTGCCAATCATGAGACAGTTTAGATTTGACCCAGTAATCATGATTCTGTTAACAGCAATAAGTACAACCAACCAACCAATGAAACAAACAAAAAACCCCAAAACATGCAAGCCAGGTGGAAACATTTCTCCCACAAAATTAAGGGTCACGCAAACTTGTTTACCTTTTTGTACTTTCTGCACCTCACACAACTACCAAAACTTTTGTCCAATTTAACCTTCTACTGAGCAACCGTGGTTTTACACTGTAATGTGACAGACTATTTCTATCACTACCTTCTGGTAAGCTCCTTTGTGTAAGGTGATGTCTCTGAGAATTTTTAGAATGACACTTCTGTTAAAACACACTGAGGCAGAGTCCTTTAAGCATTATTTAAGGGTCTGAGAGCACCATTATTTAGTAATCTGAGTGGCAACTGCACATCTGCAAATAGGACACCAGTTCTGAGAACCTGACTTCCCTGTTAAATACAGACAAGCTATAAATAACACATTTTACTGTTATCTTTGCTCAGTATGACTGCAAACCATTTTTAGACTGTTCCTTAACAAAAAGGAATTCAAAAGAGTACAGAAAAAATACACTGAAACTTGGTATTAAAATAAAAATCAAAATGCAGTGACAATAAAGAGAAATTCACATGTCAAAAAAGTGAAGCATAAACTCTGTAAACCTTACTCACCATTAGGAAAAGCTAGAACACTGATGATTAGAAAGAAGAAAATCACAGAGAGGATACCCCTCCAAATATTATCCTCTGGTACAGAATCATCCCTAAAGAGACAGACAACAGGGTTAAACTACATTACAAAGACGAAGCCAAAGGCTCCGAAGACATACAATTTAAACAAACACAACATGGAAATTAAATATAAGAAATATGCATGCTGATTATATAACAAGTTAAGATAGTAAGTGCACTGAATGATTTTCACACTTCACTTGAGCGTTCTTTTCTCACATAAGAGATAAATATTTAATCAATACATGCAAGCCATAAGCATTGTTAGAAGTCAATGTAGAAGCAATGACCAAATTTAATCACGGTGGAAAAATCTTCCTGCTTTAATGTTCACAGAAACATCACCAAAAGTACTTTTACACAGGAAACAGAACTAAATCAAAACCTCTGGAAGCCTAGATGCAATTCCTAGGTTTCCTTCTGCTGTTTTGGTGCTACTCTCAATACTCTTCACTTCCCTTTGCTATTCCCAAAGCCAAATGCCTGAGATGAGTGCAGAGAGGGCAGAAATAATAATTATAACCAGCCTTTGGAAGTAATGAATATACAGCTTAGAAACTGTAATTGAGCCACAGCACAGCTTAAAAGACCCAATGAAAACCATCAATTTGCTTTTAGATCTATTAAGCCAAAGCTCTGAATAAAAGAGCAGGTATTATTTATGCTACTTTCATATTATGGCCAGAACAGAGAGACCTAAAAATTCAGTTTGGAAACCTGACTGAGCTCTTCTTTTTCAGGCAGGTAGAATATGGTGCACATTTAACAACATAACCCTCACCCAAGTCTTCTAACCAGCAGACAGCTTCTGGGATACTTCAGTAAAACAAACAGAAACAAACTTCAGACTATCATACTATAGTTCATAATGCATTACCTATGATAGCTGAAGATAAAGTTTTACTCTCTGGGTAATTTTCATGTACTTTATCTATTTAAATATATCCCTTTATTTATTTCCAACATGATAACAACAAATTCCCAGCAAACTTCAGAGGGATAAAGCTCTTCCTAGCAGAGCATCTGTCAAATTTCTGGGTGGTTCAGTAAAGAATCCATGATAACACAAATGCTCTCCACATTAGATATCTGCTGTAGTTAGAAAATATTTCTCACTTAGCCAAATTATTTCTCTTTCCCTCAAAATTGAACCTTAACAGCTTCAGGGCAGGCTTTCATCACTGCAAGTCTGTGTTAGTTTAACTGTAGGGTAGGCAAGAGTACATTAAACATGAATGGTTCCTCTGCAAGCCTTTGAGACTCCCCACAGAAATTTTTTTTTTTTTAAAACCAGCTGAGTCCGGATTTACAAGTAATTTTCCAGCAGCCATGCTGCACAGGATGACACTTTACACCCACTATAAACCCCAGGTTACGGAGCTTAACTCTGGCTACCTTGGCAATCCCAAGAGCCAGATGCCATCCAGTATACTTCCGAGCCAGAGCCTCAGGCTCTTATGGCTCAGACAGCAAAGCCATATTCCTGTTTTAACGTAGGCAAATAACACACAAATATGCTGTCATGGCTGCCACCAAGAGGATGAGTTTTTATTTTTCTTAAGAGAGAACAAACAACTGGAGTCACGCAACATCAATTCATCATGGCCAAGAAAGAAGCGAAAGACACTGCGATCACGTCACTTTATTGTTGCACCAACTGGGATCAAGGGTTCTCATCTTGCATGTCAGAATTCTGAGTACTACTCAGCTTCAGGAAAGCTGTCCTAGTCATATTGGCACTACCCCCAAAATCAGCAAAGATGCTGTATACAATGTTAAACTGCATTTCATTCCAAGTTCGTGTCAAGAGGCATATCATTTTGGTTTGTAGATACATTTCAAAAGGAACAGACATCAAATCTCCTTGCCAAAAGCAGGTAAGAACAGGCGGGCACAGGAAACTCACTGCCATGCACTAGTTAGTATAAGAATTCCAGTGTTTGCCTGGAAAAAACTATTTTGGGGAATGCCAGCGGGAGAGACACAATCACAATGAGCTGCAATTGGGAAAATGTGCTAAATCATCTCCTCATTTAGCCCTGTACACGTTGATGCTGATTTTGAAATATAAGCGTTCATGCAGCAAAAACAAGGTTTCAAATGCTTGTGTGGGAGGACAGATGAACATTCTCTCAATTTTAACCCACTTTACCATGGTACATTTCAATTCTGTGGCTTTTTAGAGAGGAAATAATAAAAAACAAAGCACATAACAACTACACAATCTTTATCTCTCTCCTGCTCTTCTCCAGAGCACTACATTACAGTTGCACATTACAGAAGCATCAACTAGTAAGTTATTACATCATAAAGATCATAAAGGAAAAAAGACAGAAGATACTCAATGGAAGACAAAATAGCTAGGACACTAAATTTGGAATGGGGGAGGAGGGGCGGGACAAGCAAGAAATCTGTCATAAACTCAAGTAAACCTAAATGCACAATAATCCAGTTTAATCAACTTCATTAATCAATGGACACGAAAGACAGCAGCCCTACATCCTCAGAGGTGTTACTCCTGCTTCCACAAACCCCTGCAACTTCACTGGAGAAGCTACTAAACTGTCACCTTTCTCAGTGCTATTGTTGTGTCCCACAAAACATCCCCTCCAGCACTCGCCTGCCCTCCTGCTGGTTGTCCCTGGGCTCAGAGAAGGCCACATCCCTCTCTCTAGGTTGAAAGAGGACAAGGCTAGAGCCACTCCATGACTCTGCTCCAAGGTGCAGTATTGAAGCAGAGGAGCCTGTGTCTGACTCATTCAGCAAGAAATAACCAAGGCAGCTGCAGCCATTGTCAGAAGGACTAGAAGGATGTGCTTTCAAGAACAGAATACCCTCTATTCCTCACTTTAGCACAGAAAAAGTAAACACACACCTCTTTTTGTGGATTATTATTATTATTGCTACTTGAAGACTACTGCTATCTGAAGTTCAGCTTCACCCTTATCTGTCAACTTAAAGATAATATCAGCTGCTCTCAGTGATCCTGTAATCCTGAAACTTCATGTTATGACTTGCTTGTTCCATACAAAGGAAAAGCATTTTCTAGGTTTCTCTGAACCCCCAGGTATTTCTGATATGAAACAAGTACAGAAGTGACAAGAAAGACTTTAAGGGAAGCAGAATTTCCTCTAAGAAAGTTCCTGAAAAAATAAATTGTACTTAGCAACATCAGTATGAATGTACCATAGAAAATCCCCTGCTTAATAAATCGCCCAGGCAAGCTACGGAACAACTGACAGCACAGAGGAAGTAAATAGGCACTTGAGACACCTTAGTGGGAAGTCTAGAGTGCCTTGCATCCAGGAGGTGGAAAAAGGAACATAAGTCACTGGAGACTCAATGCAATAATCTGATGGAAACAGAAAGACCAGACCTGAGAGCCCAGACTATGAGCATGTGGGGAAGTATCTCCTCTCCCCCAGTTTCTCAAAGATTGCATACAATTTGGGTAGTGTCCCAAAAAAGGTATGGAGGCAGCAGCACTCTGATATCACCCAGAAGATTTAGGAAGTTCCTAGTATAGCTGAAATCAGCAAAAGGGGAGAGGAGAGAAAACAAAATCAGAATAGCTTCCACAACCTGAGAAGAGGAGAAACAGAGAAGACAAAGAGAAGTCAACTGGCATTTAAACACAGGAAGTGAGGCAGAGAGAGAGAGAAGCAAAAGAAACTGAAGAAGTTGCAGTTAAAAAGCTAGCAAAACAAACAGAAAGAAAGGCTAGCAATACTCTTGGAAAAACGCAAACAAACATCCCAGAAGCAAACCATATTATTTGGGACTAGAAGACACCATAGTTCTGAAATTGCTTTTTTGGCTCATTCTCTGCTTGAACGAATTGGCAAAATTCCTTCCCCAAAGGTGAGCCATCAGTTCCATTAATCCTTCAGAATAATGCATTGATGAGAATCTCTTAGTAACTCACAAGTTTGACCTAAATTGGCCCTCTGGAAAGAAAAGGGATCTGGTGAGGGGAGACAGGACGAGAGGAGCACTTGTAGCAAAGCACAGAAACATGTCTCTGATTTAGCAGTTAAGAAGGGATCCACGTAGAACAAGGGACGTATTCAAAAACACCTTCCCTGGGGCCATGCACAAGTTGAAACAAGAAAAGGCACACCTCAGACCATTTGCAGGTACACTATTCCACGTTTCCTTATGCTCCTGTCTCAGCTCAAGCCAGGCTTGGCCATTATTTTCAGAGCTGACAAAAACTATACATTTGGATTCTTAGAATGAGATAAAAGATTACATATTGAACTGTATATCAGTCCTAGAGACAAATAATGATTTTCTTATGTCTAATTGCGAGTTTAAGCAACAAGGCCCTTGAAATCCGCATTGTGTACACACAGTGCCAAAAAAGTTTAAACGACCCCAAAACGCAATGCACTGTTTAGTCAAAACTTCTCAAGAACCACTGCCTACAGACTGCACAATTTAACCTAGAGGAGGATTATGCAATCCTCTGCACAACTCCATTCACAAGAAGGCAATAAAAAAGCATGTCCAACTTAGAAAAACATGCAAGATACTCATCAGCCTGCACTGCTATACCTTTTGCTTTCAACCAAGGCTCCTAAAAAACAACCCTGTGTCCATTCATGGCAGTAATGCTGTGAATGACTGCAGGGGCAATGCCCACAGAGCTTTCCCCGTGGTGCGCAGAGAATGCGGCTGAAGCCTATCGGTGCCAGGGCCCAAGCCAATCTGTGACTGCCCACAGACAGGGTGCTGTGCAGAAATGGTGCCACAAAACAGCCTCTGCCGTCCACTGCACGCTCGGTAAATTATCTACTCGAGTGATGTCACTGCTGGGCTGCCTATAGGAGCCATTTTTGGAAACTACTTGAAGCACATTTTAGTAAGGACTTCCAGAGAGAGCCTCAAAGCGACCAACAGGCTCCCGGGAACCGCACTGTGGAGGGCGGCAGCTCTGGCAGGGAGGGGAGGATGGCCGCTCTCCACACCGGGGTGCAACGCCCGGCCGGGACCGCACGGCACGGCACGGCCCCGGCAGGGCCCACCCTGTCCCTGTCCCTGTCCCCATCCCTACCCCTATCCCTGCCCCTGTCCCTATCCCTGGCCCCCCGGGGCACGGCGGGGCAGCCCCGCACCTGGTGAAGGCGAAGGCCATGAGGCTGAGGATGGTGAAGCTGAGGAGGGTGATGGTGTGCGGCCGGTAGAAGAACTCCAGCGTGATGTCCTCCACCTGCTGCTCGTTGATCATGCGGAAATGCAGGCGGTAGTTCACGTCGTCCTTGCTCAGGGTCCGGCTCCCCACGCAGGACGCCATCTCGCCCCCTCTCTCCCCTCGTTTCAGCGCAGCTCTGGTTCTCCCGGGGCCGGGCTAGGCTCGGCTAGGCTAGGCTGGGCTGGGCTGGGGGAGGCTGCGCGGCGCGGCCCGA
>WBMV01001910.1:1257995-1272786 GCA_013396655.1 Campylorhamphus procurvoides
CACACGTGGGCCGCGCCGCGCCGAGCGGGGCAGGTGAGGCGGCGGCGGGGCCTGCCGGGACCCCCAGCCCGGGGAGCTCAGTGGTCCCCTGGCCCCCCGTCCTCCCGCACACGCAGAGGCTGCCGGCACGGGCAGGCCTGCGAGGAGCGGCGAGCGCGGCCCGGCCCGGCCTGTGCTCGGCGTGCGGTGCTGGCTCCGCAGGGAGGGCCCCGTCCCTCGGGAGGGGGGATCAGTCCCGGCTGGGCGTCCCGCGGGCTCCCCAGGGAACAGCTGCCGCACGGGGCGGCGCGCAGTGGCCTTCAGCCCGGCTCCTCTCCTCCGTTTTGCCTCGCGTTCAAAGCCTTAGGGCATCTCCTTGGCCCTTTGCAGTGAGCGGCTGCTGCAGCGCCCGGGGCATTCGGGCCCCGGCTCTGCGGCGAGGCCGGCGGCGCCTGTGCCGCCCCTCAGGCCTGCTTCTCCCGGCAGGATGCTGTGCTGAGGCGGAGGATGGCTCAGTGGGCTCGGCGGGCCTCCCGCTGGGGTTGCCTGCTGTACGCGGCCCGTGCCGCCGAGTGTCCTCGGGCGCTGAGGAGCTGCGGGAGCGCCGCACGGACCTGCCCTCAGTTTGCCCCTCTGGCTGCGCTGCCCGCCCCGAGGGACGCTGCCCTGTGGAGACGGCAGGCAGGCAGGAGTGTGTCTGGGGGAAGCGGTTCCCTGCCCGACAGTGCCAAGGAGGGATCCTTCGCTTCTCCGGAAAATAATTTGCCTTCGCCAGTAAAACAGGAACAAGCAAAAGCAGAAACATTAGTTGATCTAAATGCAAAAATACTGAGTGAAGGTAAGAGGTTTTCGGGGATACCGTTTCTCCCGAATCTTCAAATCAAGCTTTTAGTATGTTGTGGTTTAACCCCAGCTGGGTTCTCCTTTTTGGCCCATTTATCTATATAAATGTTTTCACTTACCTGGAGTTCCTGACTTCCACTTGTTTTTAGCTCCGTAGTTAACGCTTGTGGTCACTGTAGCATCCAAAGAATACCTTTGAGATAAAGATAAAATGTTTTAGGTAGAAATGTAGGTCTGGAGCTGCCGTTTGTAGGGGTTTCGCTTTTCATAAATCTTTATCTTCAGCAGTTGACCATTTGCCTTTCACTCACAGATGTGCTGATACAAGCTAAAGAGTTTTGGTTTGGGTTTTTTGGGGCGGGTTTGGTTTTTTTTTGAGCAAGGCAGAGGGAGTCCACGCCTTAAGCAGCTCAAGCAACACAACCCTTTGATCGAAGATGAACAACAGGAGGCAGCAGCGTGAAGCCTGCTTAAGCAACGCTCTGATGAGAAATGCTTGTCCAACTGCCTCCTGAGGAGAGAAAATTAAAGAACATAAATACAATGTTGTCCTGAAGAAACTGTCTGCTTTTTTATCTAAGTGAGGATAAAAAAATGCCATCCTCTGTAAATAATTCTGTTGTGCTGAGGAAACTTGCTCTGAATTACTAAGCAGACTTGTATGTACATATTCTGCTTTGAGCCTAGTCAACTTGGACCCTGTGGAACTTATTTTTGGGGTGGCTCAGAACTGCAGCTGAGACCTGTGTGTGTAGCTAGTTCTGAAACAGTGCTGCATCAGAATGACAGGCCAGCCAGCTCCTGTGTGTCTGCACCTGCAGTGCAGTTTTATCTACATGCCAGATTTTTATCTCCCAGCAGACTAACTGGGGACTGTGTATGTGTTAGCATTTTATCCAGTTGGCAATCTACATAATGGAATAAATATAATTGCTAACTAACATTTTGGGGTTGTGGTAACTTGAGGTATGTTTCCTGATAGGAGGTATAAAGACCTTAAAGTGGCAAAAAAAAGGACATCCATATTTCTGGAATGGACCTTTGTGTATATTGGTTCAGTCTTGAACAAGTTGAAAGAAAATACTTGATATTCCTATAGATTTCTAGAGAGTGCGTATTACTGTTTAATGTGTAAATGTTGCTGAAGACGTTTTACTGTGCTTTCATTTCTGAGTCTGTGAGAAGAAGTGGCAAGACCTTCAACAGCAATCAGGCTAGTCCGTGCAACTCTTCCTGGAACATTTAGATCATTCTACTTACTTTGGAATCTGTCTTGGTAGTTCTGTTGTGTCTTTGTTCGCTTGACATACAAGTGTTACCCTAGTCTCTAGGACGCCAGTGTGCAAAGGTACAGAGGACAGAAAATTCCCTTCCTGAAGAGTTTATAATCAGGGCTGTTGATCAATAATCAGTGATAATTGAGGAGGATGATTGCAGGCAGCCTGAAAACAGTAAATCTAGCTGCTGTGAGCTCCTGTCAATGGAAGAATAGATCCATGTAGAGAAGTGTTTTTTTAAAACACATTGAACTCTGTGATTTGGAAGACTTAAGGGGAAACAAGCATAATGATCTTTTCTTTGAAACCTTAGTGAGAAGGAAATGGAGCTTGATTCCTTTTGCTGTTGGAAGTGGTGGCAGTCAGCAGGCATTCTGTAATGGGTAAGACATGATAGCTGGGTTAGGTTGGTTGTGAAATGCGGTTGTTTTAACTTTCTATGTATTTTAGGCATCAGATTCAAAAGAGGCATTAAGTAGTGGGCTTGTCAGGTTATGAAAAATAATCTTTGCAGTAGCCTTTTATCTGGGTATGATCAGGCAAGAATGCATTTGTGAAGACATGAAAGAAGATTCTTTTTCAAGAAGATGATGAGATCTGCAGTGGTCAAGGCAGCAGACTGGAGGCAGGCTGGCCGGATACTACACTGTGGACACACGAGCATGCGTTGATAGGCAGTGACAGGGAGATGGAAGAGAGTCAAAAACTGGGAGTAGAGTGTATGTTTTCAAATAATAGATTGACTGTTCATCTCATGCGCAGTGTTCCTGCATTTTGAAATGGATTTTAGGAGATCTGTGGGAGCAGCATTGTCTTTCATGACATGCATTTGGGTTGTCTACATTTGTTTCTTAGATTGGGATGACATCCCACCTTCATCAGCCTTGGAAGAGATTTCTGAGGAAGAAGCTGTACGGATCATTGGAGAACCACTTCTTCCACTTCAGTCTACCACACTCCAAGATTATGTTGATCATTCGGAAACCCTTGCAAAGCTTGTCCACCTAGGTACATGTGATTTTGTTTGTGTGGTTTGCCTGTATCTGGAGCTTCAGGGATTCTGTAATTTGTGTTTTTCTCTTACTGGTTTCCTTGTAAACTTTAAAGCAGGAATGGTGACCAATGGCAAAAAGCAGCAGAATGTTATCCAGGGTAAATGGAAAAAGAAAGGGACTGTGCCACTCACTAGCAGTGCCATATTTCTTAAAAACAAAGCTGGCTACTTTTAGTCCCTTAGTGCTGTGGGTGTTAAAAGGATGCATCTCCCACAGCTTCTGGAGGTGGGGCACACTTAGTATGACTTAATTGATCTTTCTTCTTTTGGGCTGGTTAAGGATGCATTAATTTCCTGCAAAAGAAATTGCAGCTCTCCATCCTTGAAAGAGATGGAGAAATTAGAAATGGGGTACAGTAAACTAGAGGCATGAGTGAGGGAATGAAAAAGAACCTTACTTCTCATCAAAAAGTATTAAAGACTGTAGGTATAGTTGAGTTCAAGGTTGCTGGCCACCTCTGTGTTACCCAAACATGCAAGGAACACTAGAAGGAGATTGGATAAATAAATGAGAGGGGGAGAATCTGGTCCCACATAGTAAGAAACTGCTATGTGTGAGTCAGTATACAAAGACACTTCACTGCAAAGTTGTCCTCTTCCATTGTATAATGGAGTTGGGAATTCCTTGCACACATACTTCTGTGCAAAAAGAGCATGTGGCATGTGCAGGATTCACTGCAAATGTCTTCCTTCAAAAAATAAACTTGGCAAAAGTGTCTAAAATGACAGCTTGTTTTATCTGGAATCTTTCCACAATATACAAGGTGTTATGACCTTGCTGTATTGAGCAATTAAAGTATGCTAAATCCGTGCAAAAAAAGGAGTAGTCCTATAAATTCCAACATGCCTTTGTGAAACATTTATAGGAAGTAGGGTCAGACTTTATTCAAAACAATTTCTAATTTTGTTTGTTGTAGGAGTTGACCTATCCCAAGTGGAAAAACGTCAAAAGGCAGGTCAGCTCTTACTGACCTTGGACTTTGAAAAAGATATAAGAAAAATACTTCTGTTTCTTAAGGATGTTGGTGTTGAAGACAATCAGCTGGGACCATTCCTGACAAAAAATCCATACATCCTTGGTGAAGATTTGGAAGCTTTAGAAACCAGGTAATGCTTTCACATAGCAGCAGTGTGTTAAGACCCTTGGCTTGAAGATCTGTTTTCCCAGTTGGCTTAACTTTGTATGAATGATCCTGTGTTGCCTGCTCCTTCCATTCTTAATCAATCCCTGGCTTCATTTTCTTGTGCCTTCCCATCTGTTGGCACTGACATGTGGTGATATAAGTCGAGTCAACACCTTGATCTGCCTGAAAACTGACCATTAACAAATTTTACTGCCCATCCCTGTCTCTCTACCACAGAGGAAGCAGCTTGCAATCCTAGGCCACTTGCTTTGCCTATGTCAGCTTAGATTCAAAAATGTTAGTCTCTGAGGCTTTTGTAGAACAATATTAACCTCTTCCGTTGTGGTTTGAAACTGCTCTTCTAGATGCTACATTTATCATGTGAATTCTGCAGTAAAAGAGGCAGACTAGATCTCTTCTGTGTTGACATCTAATAGCAGCAGAAGGTTTGGAGGACACCTTTTTTTCCTGTTGTTCAGTTCAGACTGAACAAAAGACTACAATGAACTAACTTGTGTGTGTATGTTTTCATTCACATTTGTATGGCCCTACACTGTTCCTCAGTCCCCAAAATGGACTTTTATTCTCAACATTACTCCAAATTCAACAGTTAATTTCAGAAGAACTCGCATGTGTGAATGTACCTGCATTTTTTAATGAACTCAAAACTTCTCAGTATTTAAAACTTCCAAAAAAGAAAGTTTGCTGCTTGGCTCTTGCACGTGGGAGCTTCCCAGACAGAAATCTGAAGGTACAGATATTTGGAAACAGGCACTTGAATAGACTTTTTTCTTCTCTGTAAGTGTCCTTTCAGAACCAATATTAAAAAAGAACCTGTGTCACTTTTTCAGCAGTAGTTTTGAGTCCAGATATCAGAATTGCTTATACTCTTCTGAAAAGAGTTGGTGCGGTTTTTTTCTGTGATAAACATCCTAACCCTTCTGTGAAATCAGATTTACTTCTCAGTGACAGTCCTGTGGCATTGCCTGGTTAGTGAAGCAGGGGCTGAACAGAGTAATCCAATTGCTCCTTAATTTTCTGTAGTATGATTCTTCAGTGAGCTTGACCCTGGTGAGTGCTTTCCTGTAAGCTTTAAAGCAAGTGTGCTGTGAAGGCTGTTAAGTGAGTATGTCTCAGATAGCTGTCCTTTGAAAGCTGAGTATCACCTTTGCATAAACAGTTCGGTGCAGATGGACATGGTATTGGTTACATCACTCTGGAATGTTTTATTGCTATGGATTCCATGTTGCTAGGAAACAAAACACAAATTTCAATAGATTTGGCATTTGACTTCAGATAAACACCGTAAAAGTCAAAACATTCCATAATTCATAACAATTTTGACAGTTGCAAATCAGTGTCTGTACTGCAGCTGCACCAGATGCTTTGCTTTATGCTATTGTTAATGATGACTTAAAACTGTTAACATGCTACACAGAACTGCTGACCCCGCTAGTAGAACGATGACTAACCTTGGTGCCAACACTCACAGATGTATCTCAAACTTTGGCCAAGTTGGATGGTCATGTTTCTTTAATATACCAGTTTTTAGAGTCAGGTTATTACAATCTTGCCATCACTGTTTTAAGTTTCTTGCCTTTTCAGAATGGGAAGAAATGCTTTAGGTGTGAATCTTAATGACTTGTTAACAGAAAACAAGTAGAGTCAGGATAGCCAAAAGATTTTATTTTTAATCTACTCATTTAGCTGTTTCTGGGATGGTTGGCAGCTGTGTCCTTGAAAAAACAAATGGAAGAAGTATAGCATAGCCATGCTGCAGCATTCAAAACATAATGGGATAATTTTTGAAATGCTTATTGTTGTGTTCTGATTTTCTCCCCCTCCTAAGTTTTCCTTGTCTTTGAGGCTCCTGCAGCCAGTTCCATTGGCATTGTCTGGAGGCTAGGCTGCTGCCTTCTCTGTTGGGGTGCCTGCTTAGTCAGGAATTGGTTCTCTAGGGCTTTTTCTTGTATCTGGATACTTTGGGCTTGTGATGACTTCGTTTTTGAGTGTTCATGGAAATAGGGAGGTTGTAGTGACTAGAAGGTAATTTTTTTTTCTCTCCACAAGACATGGTTTAACCCAGAGCCTGCTTTTTGCTGAATATCTGCTTCTGCAGAATATTCTGAAATCCATTCAGTATCTTAATTACTGCCAGATAAAACCAATTTTTTTGTCCTGTAACTTCATCTGACAGCAAATACTTCTGTAAAGTAAACCTCTCCAAACTGTAGTTTAATTGTTTTGTGGATGGGTTAGTTGTGTCTCTCTTTACTTTGTGTGCTGTATTGCCTTCCTTCATTTCATTTTCTGGTAATCATCTACTGCAAGTAGTACTTTAAATAGGATTTCACTTTCGCTGAATTTAACAATGTTTGAAAAAAGTACTGAGTTATAAAGAAAGAAAGCTCTGTTAAACATAAGAACTTTAGTCAGCTACTTTTCCTTTCTGATGACCAGATATTTTTTACTAAATTGTTGAACCACTGACTGAAAGTAGGAACCTATTGCAACAAATGCAACTTCAGCTGATTGAGAGATGTCTTTTTGGACAATATATCTACATTGTTATATGGTATTTCTACTCCAGTGCTATTGGCAAAACAGGGATGTATGAGGTGTAGTACAATGTTCTTTCAGCAGTAGAAATGGAATTCATTAAAATAGCAAAAGGCTGTGTATATCTTCTTGTCCATACCCTATGATGCTCTATTAATGTGTTTGCAATCTAGGAGACAGCCTGGTAGTTAAATGTAGGTTAACATAGTTATCTGCTTAAGTACAGCTGGAAGGAATTAAAATCTGTCTTCAGTGTTGACATTCTGCTCTGAGGTTTATTTTACTTCTAATTAATTGGAAGGGAGGGTATTTTGCTTTTACGATAACTGCAGATTTCACCCTAATTATTTTTGGCAGGGTTGCATGTTAATGCTAGAACATCTGTCCATTTATAAGATATCACTGAGGAATTTAAGCAAGTACTGAATAAATGGAGGCAATAAAATTTTCATCACTGGATTTTATTTTGTTTTTGTTCTCTTTCTAGAGTGGCTTACCTAAAATCAAAAAAATTTGGTAAGTCAGAAATTGCTCAGATGGTCTCAAGAGCTCCATATTTGCTATTGTTTTCAGTGGAAAGACTGGATAACAGACTGGGTTTCTTCAAAAATGAACTTGGTCTCAGTGTAAAGAAGGTAAAGACTGAAGTCTTTAAGTATTTTCATAGTAACAACTGTAAGGCCTTGCAATATGAATACTTCAAGTGTTTGGAGGTTATCCACAAACATTAGTGACATTACCATGATAACACAGAGGGTTACAGGAGGATAAGATGGTTTTAACTGTCCATGGAACAGATACAGACACCTAACTTTCAGAGGTCCTGAAGTACAGTTTTTGAAGATGACCTGCTACAGGTTATTGTCAAACAAGCAGGTGTAATCCAGTTTAATTATTTGAAGTGGGTTAGAGGATTGAATTCATTACTGAAACAGCAAGCAGCTTTTATAAGTTCTGGAAAATTAAATGCTTCTATTCATCTCTTAAAGATACTGTAACATACTTAAATCATCATTGAAAAATAGTCTAATCTGTGACTGTCATATCAAACTAAATGCCAAATCATATGCTCAGCTCACCACGAGTAACCTCTGGGTTTGCTCGTGAGTGCATACCACACTTCATGCTTAGCAGGTATTTGGCACCCTGCTTTGGGATCTTCAGGGGAGGTAGTACCTGGACTGGCTTGGAATAAGTGGGCAGTGTTACGTGTTTCCTGCAGTAGATGAGGATTGTAATGAATATCAAAGTCCAAGTGGAATCAGGGTTGTTCTACTGGCTTCTATCAGCTGAACAGTCATAGCTGTCACAGTGCCTGTTGCTGGCCTTTCTATGCTTGAGGTGAGAGACCTCCCTTGAACAGGGTTTAGTCACTGGCTTGTACTCAGGATGGATTACAAGTAATCACATGTTTTAGGTTTAGGGGACATGGAGTAATTTCTTGTATTGCCATCATACTATGGTCTAACTAGATCCTGAAGTACACAAACTCCTTCTATAGCCTCTCTCAGGTAGTATGTTGTTTATGTTTTTAAAAAGATGGGAAGAAACAACTCAAGCACTGAGAGAGATTTGGCATTTGAGCATGCTTTTTATTTTTAATGCATGCTTTTACTCCCACTTCCTGTCTTCTTTATAAAACCTATATTATTTTTTGTTTTCCAAAAGAACCTACTTGAGCAACTTTTTGCATCTTAATATACCGTGGCTTCATGCAAACTCATCTTTGGTGTATAGATAAAATCAAATTGCATCCCCCTTCTAGCTGTAAGAACAAAAGTTCACATGAGAACTTTCTTGGACAGATGAATCACAAACAAGCTTTCAGTAATACTCTTTCTTTTTTGTGTTTTCCCTGATTGCAGACAAAGGATCTGGTAATTCGTCTTCCAAGGCTACTGACTGGCAGATTAGAGCCTGTAAAAGAAAATCTTCAGGTGAGTTTATGAATAGATATTAAAAGTGAACTGTTTATCCATCTAAGGTTTGTCAGAAAATAAAATTCCTGGAGGAGAATCATGCACTGAAAGAATTTAATGAAGTAATTTTAGTGGAGATATAAAATGACATTTTGTTAAAAAAATAATTTTCCTCTATAGCCTGCAAGTTTACAGAATACATGGGGCAGTATCTTATTGTCTTCTACTCTGATGCAGTGTCTTCCTGAAAAAGCTGCTATCTGATGTCACAAATTGTTACCCGTGTGTTTATGGGTAGAAAAATACTCCCTCTTTTTTTTTCCCCCTTATTAAGGGGTTTTGCTAATTTGGGCTCTCCGTGAGTATTTAGGAGTAAGAAATGTGCAGTTGATTATTTTCCTCTTGGCAGGTAGCTAGTCTGCCAAAATGTGCATTTGACACCTATTGTCTGATAGCAGATGGTCGTTATTAACAACTGTTGGGTAAATAACTTCAAACCCACAGGGACTCCTTTCCCTTTTGAAAATGTAACTGTGTATTGGTTTAATTAGTGTGCTGTAAAGCCATGGAGGCCAAACAGCATGATGTAGTGTAACAATTTGTGAAATTCCATTATCCTATAATGCATAACTACAAATTAAAATGTAAAATTTTCAGACAGACTCACAGCTCTGAAACTATTAAACACTAGAAATCTTGCAATTTGAAATGTGTGTGTGGTACGGGAGGAGAGTGGAAAGTAGCAGACTGTTGTAATTAACAGCGCTTTCTTTTTAATGAACATGGTTTCCACAGGCTAGGATTCAGTATATTATAATCATTGTGTTTTTAAGATCTTCAGTTCTGTGGGACTACCTTGTCTATCTACCAAAAAATATATAGTGTAGCACCTTTATTTTTAACATCTGTGTGAGAGAGAGGAAGAGGAAGGATTTTTAGGTCCTCACTATTGAAATCTGCTAGTAATTGGTAGCTCCAGCCTGTCACGAGGTTGGATGTTTCAGAATCAGAATCTGAGTTCAGATCTGTGTATCCTTAAGTAGTGGTGGGAAGGCAGTACTTGGACAGTGAAACCACGTACCAGCAGTTAGAAGTGCTCAGGTAATTTCTCTCATTCTGAATGGACTGCTATTTAGAAACAACTACTGTAGCTGATACTGGTCGTCAAAAGTTACCAGCCACGGACTAAATGAGCTGAAAGATTATTATTTATTTCATCCTCTGAAGGTTTCATCAAGCACAGATGAAATTAGAGATTGAGAGGGTAAAACCTGAAAGCTTGCATTACCACTGCCTGTTGTGGGAATAATACAGAAAATGTTGAATATTGCTGAGGCTTACGCAGTAAAGGATATGAGCATATGTGGCCTAGAGAGTTACTGAATATTAAATATGTTTGCTGTCAAACTGAGTGCAGTCAAAGCAACTTACACTTGAGCTCACCAGTCAAGAGGGAGCTGTTCCGTTTCAAAGAGTCAAAGATAAAAGCTCAAGATTTTTGTCACAATCAGGCCTACAGTGCACCCAGCTTTACACCTGCAGTGATTTAACATTGGGTCTTACTCTGGTTGTGTATCTTAATGCAGGAAGTTACCATTGCCAACTCAGTTCCATGGAAGATAACACTAAAGTGCAAACACTTTTTTTCATGCTTGAATGCTGACTTAGTTGACTGGTATTTTGTGTGATGCACAAGTATTTATAAAGCACATAAGAAAAAAACAGGATTTGAAATATCTGATTGGAGTCACCTCTAGAAAAAATTCCCTGTAAGGATCTGTAAGTCCTAAGGTAGTTTCAAAACCCAGATTCTAAGCCCTTCCCTTTGGATTTGCCAAGCAGTTCTGGAACAGAACTGCAGTCTTGGCACATCAAACTGGACAAACAAAAAGCACCACGTTTTTGCCCACTGAAGAAGTACCAGAGTTGGATTTGAAAGTCTGATTATGCTGACTGACAAGCACATCCGCTTCATGACTGAAAACAAGCTTCTTGTAAATGTCACTAGAGGATAGAAGAAATGACTGAGTTACCAGACAGTCCTGTATGCTGAATTCCTTTCTCAACAACTCAATGAACTGCTTGCCATTCTGCATTTTGGGAGGAGTGCTCATGATTTTATTGAAAAAATGTGTTTTGTTTTCCTTTTGGGAAATAATAATTGAAGTCAAAGCAGTCTGAAAAAGACATCTTACTTCAGACATTAATGAACTGTAATATAAATTGATAACACTGCATATTCTATGCATCTCTTCCAGGTTCAGCAGTCTTCCGTTGAAGACTACAGGACTGAAATTATACTCCCTATTATAAAAATGTAACCTGGATACATTAGCAAAAGAAGTAATGTTTGATTGCTGTGTTTTACAGAGCTCAGCAGCCTCACAACAAGAAAGTCAGTCTTTTGACGGCTTGATATTGAAACTGATAAAGGACTCTTAGGGGAGCATTTTTTTAGCTTGTGACTGCCATGGATACACAGACATGGGTTTTTGTTCATATCTCAGACAAGCTGAAAAATACATAGCATTCACAGAAGTCATCTTTACTTTGGAGATACTCTACAAACAAATTACACTTTAATACAGAACAATAACTTGCATTGTTGAATTGAGAACAACTGGAGTGGTGAATATTATTGTGGGTTGCATTCTTGTTGCTGTGTGACAAAGGGCAGAAGAATTTTGCATCAGATTATTTCTTTGGCACATTAACGTAAAGCAAGTTTGCTGTAGCTAACTTGTGAAAATAAAATTGTGCTCTTTTTCAGGTTTGTCAGATTGAACTTGGTTTTCAACGTAGTGAAATTCAACAGATAGTGTATAAAACCCCCAAGATTTTAACTGCAAGTAAAAAGAGACTCAAACAGACATTTGACTACTTACACAACATAATGGGCATTCCCCACCACATGCTTACTCGCTTTCCTCAGGTGAGCTGTTAATCTGGGAATAAATTGTGGGTGCTCTTGTCACAGCCACTTCACTAATATGGTGCTGAAGGTGGAGCTTCACTTTACACAGTGAAGTCACATGTGTGAATTCTTCAACTTGCTTGTGGCTTTTACTTTGAGTGGGATAACTTTTATTGGCAATTCAGAAACCCTTGAGGATTCCAGAATGGAAGTGTTGCTTTTTTTCCCCTGGAACGTTTCACATCACTACCCCCAGTCTTGTGAATTTTTAGGTTTTCAGAAGTAGTCATGCTCATCTCTTCTGGATTCATGCAAGAGAGATTACTGCCTGCTTAGGGATTTGCTTGTCCTGAAATCTTACCTAAGAGACACAAAGAAACACAGATTTTGCAGAAGATCTGTTCATTATATAACGTGTGAATATATATAAGCATTTCTCACAGATTCGTCTACTTAATAAATTTTAAAGATTGTAGGATCTGAAAACAGAGTGTAAAGGTAAGAGAAGTTCTGTCCATTAGGCAATCAGATTCTCATTGGTCTTCCTATTGCTGTGGCAATTGCTAAAATATCAGAGGATTGAAAACAATTGCCTGTTTACTAGTACCATTTCATGTTTTGGGTTTTTTTTCCTATTTCTTCATTACTGTTATTTCTTCTCAAATTAAAAGTTAAAAGCTTTAGTTACTTCATTCAGTGCTGACATGTAGTCACAGTAGCTTCTTACAAGGTAAAAATGAAAGCACAAATTACAGCTTCTGAAATCAAATAATTTTCTTACTAAAGTAAGAGAAAGTAGAGAATCTAACTGGCTAAAAAAACAGAATTATATGGGGAAATAAAACTACTCCCCGGGATTTTGATTGCTTATCTTGCTATTTAACGTATCTTTACTTAACATGGATGCTTGCTACAATTCCAATCTGTGTCACTTTTGCCCTCCTTGATATGTAAGGTCTTTCTTGCTTCCTTCTCAGTTATCTTTTTGTTGGCTTTGTGGTGGTTCACCTCATTATCTTCTTCCCTTTCTTTGGAAGGGTTAAATGGAGAGTTTCCTCTATTCCTTGTTCTTGGCAGAGTCACTCCCTCTCTTCCCTCTTCTTCCTGTTCACCCTCAAAAACTGCGAGTTCCAGGATATGGCACACATCAGTCTGTATATGGTCTGGCCTTTAACTTGTGCATTCACAAATGCATATTTGTCTCCATCTGTAGTTGCTCCTATCCCAAATGACAGTAATGCTGAAAATAAGAGGTATACAGGATATGTTACAGCTGCTCTGGTAACCATTCTTTCTGTCAGCTAGCTCCACAAATGGTGGTGAAGTTTTCTTTTCTCCTGTCTTCTGACTCCCTCTTAATATTCAAGGAAGGCAGAGGAGGAACAGTAGTTTTGTTTCTCTCCAAGTTCAAATGAGTTTGCATCCTCATGAAATCCTTTCATCAGGGTAGTGTCTCTTTTTTAGTAAAATCTCTACTTTCTGTAATACTCACATTTTTACCATTATCTTCTCTATAGCAGCTCTCTCTCTTCAGTTGTATTGATTTTAAGACTTAACTGTGCATCTCATCTTCCCCACTTTCCTCTCTTTAGATGTTGTGTTGATTTTTTTCATGTTTCCTTTGCCATTGCTCTCACCTTTGACTGCCTAGATTTTTATTGGGCTGGGCATCTTCAAAGGTAGGCACTGCTGTGCAGCAGAAGTGGTTATTTTGAGCCACCACACTGTGCCTTTTGGCTGCGTTACGACAGGAGTCGCAGCCACTCACCTTTTCCCTCACCACTGTGCCATCTGTTCATTTGTCCCATATTGTCATCTGTTCATTTCTTCCTTGTAACAATGCTCATCTGAATCTTCTCAAAGAATAGGGGAAACACTCCCTGTTTCTGAATATCTCCTCTCCACTTCCTTGGCTGTGATTACACAAAAGTAATATAGTTGTTATATATAAACTGCAAACCTAACGTGCTTGAGAGTTGTATCACTCTCTGATTTTCCATGTGTCTGTATGTCAGCATATTGTATTGAAGCATTTCGAGTTTAGATAATTTATATGTGAATGTAACCTACCTGGTGTTTGACATAAATTAGAAGGAAATATGCAAATGATTTGTTTTCTTCCTAGATCTTCAGTTTGTCTAAAAAAAGCTCTTATTTCAGATGCCTCAGAGTGTGAAATTTAGACAACCTAAAAAATTCTTCCCTTTTTTTTCTTTCTTAGGTTTTCAACTCAAAGCTATTACGAATCAGAGAGAGGCACATGTTCCTTGCATTCTTGGGAAGAGCCCAGTATGATCCAGCACAACCTAGCTACATCTCTCTGGACCAGCTCGTATCCTTACCTGATGAGGTGTTTTGTACAGAGATTGCCAAAGCTTCTATACAGGACTTTGAAAATTTCTTAAAAACACTTTAGTTAGTAACACACGTAAAAAATAATAAAGTTATTAAATAAACATACTTTATAAAACCACTCCTCTTTAATGTCTCTAAACTTCTTTATTACTCGTTTTAGACATCATTGGTTATGAAACATATGTAGGATTTAAAGGCTGACAGTAATATAGTAACTTAAAATATGGAGTGAATATGTTGATTGGTACTTAATTGTAATTAATTGCTAATTATGGATGATGCAGCACACTAACAGAAAAGTTAAAGTGGATTCTTCTTCTTTTATTTTTTTTTCTTTAGATAATAGCAGAGTTCTGGGAGATGGAGAAACTGGCTAGTGACCTATTTCCTGTCTTGCCTTCTGTCTTCATCTCCCTTCATCCTCTTTCCCAAAAGTTAGAATAGCAAGCTATTGCAGTATTGAAGAAGTGTCATGTTCACCTGCTTGAGCTAATATTATTTTTCTTGTACAGTAGAAAGAAGTACACCACTACATATGTGATGCTCCTCATATAAAAGGGCGTTTTTTCAACAGGCTACAAAGGTGTTTCCTTGTGAAGATGGCTGCTGAAATTAACATCCTAAAAGCTGTGCAGTGAAACCTGGTTTGAAATGTCAATAAAAATCAGCAAACTGAATCTAGGCAAATTACAGAAAGAAAATAAAACTTAGTGTCCCTGAAGTTTAGGAGGAGCTTATTTTAGGTTACTTTTTCTCTTCCCCTTGTT
>WBMV01001910.1:1272798-1311500 GCA_013396655.1 Campylorhamphus procurvoides
TTTGTGTGGTTTTATAGGAAAAAAGATTGATGAGTTGCTCAGATGTGAAAGCTGAAGTAAATGCTAACAATTGGGAATCCTGAGAGTATTAAAAATAATTAATCTTATCACTAAACAAATTGCCTTCATATGAAATTATCAAATGCTTTGCAGTGTAGTTGGGGGAAAAAGCAAGAATGTCTAAACCTGCAGGCAAACTCTCTGATAGTTTATTGTTTAGATGTTTCCATTCTTTCATTAAAAATAGTTCAGGAAACTGAAATTCAGATGTTTTAATTTGGATTTAAGCTTATTTAATAAAAAGCCTCAATGTTTTAAAAGTTCAGTGTTGGAGCTTAAAATAATAATTTGTATGCTGACAGCAGAGTAAAATTCAAAAGTTTAAATTCCACTAATACGTGGGAAATAAAGTAAGGTTAAAGAGACACTTGAAGAATGAGAATAGTAGTGATCTCTGGATTATGAATTGAATAAATTCTTAAAAAAATAAAGAATTTGAAAAAGGAGTGCTTGAAACACATTACAAAGCCACATTCATTGTCTGAGATGTTCTCTTTTGTCTTTTTTCTCATGTTTCTACTCTGTTGGCCTGGGACAGTCACTTGAAATCCTCTGTTCAATAGACTGTTCTTGATGGAGGTGCATAACAAATTTCATCTCACATGATGGCTAAAATGTGATGGCTAAACACTTTCCTCCATTCCCTCATCTTAAATAAAAGTATCCAAATCTAATTCGATATGCATATTTGGATTTTTCACTGTATTAAGTGCTAATACCAAACTAATCTTCAAACAATCTTGTTAAAAATAATGGTTATAATAAAAATAGCAGGTTATATGGGTTTATGTTAGGTCTTGCCGATTTGCTCCGCTGTCCTTATTGCTACATATTACCATGTGACAAACCATTGTGGTAGAATTTATACTACAGAAGGCATGTTTTGAATGTCTCAAACTTTGAGCTTTAAATCCCTTTAATATTGTTAAATGTAAAAATGATTGGTGCCAGAGCTAAGCCAGTTTCTTTGAAATGTTAAATGCATCTGCTGCTGCCAAAAAATATCTTCCCAGAAACACTGCGAAGAAAGGAAGCAAAGGATTTTATGGGAGTGCTAAAGGAGAAGGGCCGCAGCCGCGTTTCTGCACTAATCCCACATACTCCTTTTCTTTCTTTTAAGGCGCAGTGAAGGAGCCGCTGGGAAGCGAGGCAGCGATCCGCGCCTCAGAAAGCAGGGCAGCGAGAGGTCCCCGCTTCTTTCCGTGCCGGATGGGCGCTTTGCTTACCGTGCTTTACAAACACAACCTTTATTTTCCTCACCTTACGGTAACAACTCCCTGTCCTCGCACACACACGCACCCCGCGGTGCGCATGCGCCGGCGGCGCGGCGGGATTGGCGGGCGGGTTACCCAGCGGGCCGCGCGCCGCGCCCGGGACAAGATGGCGGCGAGGGCGTCAGGTGAGGCCGCGGGGGCCGGGGCCGTGTCCGGGGACATCCCCGGGACCATGTCCGGCCATCCCCGCCCTGCCCGCACCGCTGTGCTCGCCCCGGGCCGCGCCGCCGAGCCGGGCAGGCCCAGGCCGGTGCAGGGAGAGCCGCGGAGCCGGTGTGCGCCGTGTGCCCTTGACGAGGGCAGCGAGGACTGCAGGCACAGCCTTGCGGGGAGGTGTCCTTGCCGTCCCTCCCGAGAAAGTGCAGGGAGGCTGGCTCCGACAGCGGGAACCTCTGGGCGCAGAGCGGGCCCGGGAGCACTGGAGGAGCCCCGGGGCTGCTCCAAGAGAGGCCTCGGGGATCGCTGTGCTGGTCCAAGGTTATTCCTTCGCAGGGCCTGAAACACCAAGGAGTAGGGAAATAACCCGGTGGGATAGTGCGCTAATCACCCACTGGTATCACACGTAGCACTGTATTTTTGGGGTAACTTGGTAAGACAGACGGCTTAAGAGTCGCATAAGGCAGCTTGCCCGGGCTGCATTGCCCTTACTGTGCTGCTCCCGGGTTTCTAGACCCCTTGTTGAGTATTTGGTGCAGCCTTGTACTTGATTACATTTTAATAATTTTGATGCACCTTTGCCATCCAAAATCGCATTGAATGATAGATGAACATGCTTTATGCAGTGTTTCTGTATTTTCTGTTTAAGGCCTTGGGCTTTTGTTTTGGTTTTGGGGTTTTTTGTTTGTTGTTTGTTTGATTGGTTTGTTTTGTGTTTTGGTTGGGTTTTTTTGTTTTGTTTTTTGGCTCGGTTTTTTTGTTTGTTTGTTTGGTGGTGGACTTTTCAGTGTTGATTTTCCAGTTGACTTTGGCAGCTCCTTGATAAAGGAAGCTCTGGGATAACATTCACGGAACTGGAGAGCAAAAGGTTGACGACATAGTAATATGCTGGCCTTGAAATGACATTAACCCACAGCAAGGGTTGTGGAACTTGGATAAATTATTTGAAAAGCATGATGGTTTTACTTTATGTTAAACACTATGGTTTTGGCTCATATAAGAGTTATGGGGCATAAAAGCATTAGTGCTCCCTTTGGCAAGGAATTATTCCGTTGTTCCCAGTCTTAAAGCAGTCAAATATTGGAATTTTGTGAAACAGGTCAAACTGCAGTAGATAATGAGCAGTCTTTCTGCCTGGTCAGTGTCTGTTATGGGATGCTGAGAAGCAGAGGCCAAGTCATATATGCTCAAATTCAAACTTAATGCAGTGTTACATTACCACATGTGAAGGAGGCCAGCAAATATTTGTGTACTGTCATAGGAATGTGTAATGTTAATTTTTTCTTGCTCTGCAACTGATGATGGTCACGTTCAGTCGCAGGAGGTGGTCGCCTGATAGACAAGCTTCGCAAGTGGTACTATAATGCAGCTGGTTTCAACAAACTTGGTAAGTGTTGGATTGAGTTCTAAAATCTCTGCAAATGTAACAGTTCTTACACTAGTTATGGTTTATAACTGGCATATGTGCATGTCGTTTGGCTTAAGTCTTTTTGATCAAAATTAGCTACTACTATTGTGTGGAAAAAATGTTGGCGATAGCTTCTGTTGTGATTTCTGTCTCAGTGAATTAGTGACTCTTCTGTTATTTCTGTGTTTGCTCATGTTTTCAGTGAATTAACTAATAACAGCTAACGTCATGCTGGAGCAGTTGCAAAAGCTTTCGCAAAGCAGTTTTGAAAGCTTGATTGTTTACCTTTTCTCACCAAGTCACTTCTACCAGCCAGTATCTTCTAACCCAAAGACTAGCCTTGAAGCTGGAGAGGTTCCCCACTGATAGCAGTCAGTCTGACCACAATACTTATGCAAAGTATCGAAAGTGTGAAAAATGTTTTAGTTAGTTCTGCCTTTTGTGTCAGTATAACTTCAGCTGGTGTCACTCTGGTCTGGGCAGTGGTGAAATAGGTGTCAAACAGTGTTTCCTTAAGTAGAGGAGGTTGCCTTGATGGTATTGCCTTCAGTTTGTTCAGTTGCCAAGTTTGTTTCAACCATTTAGATGGCAGAACTGTTCTTGAATGAGAATCTGAATATTCAGAGGCTGTAATTTACTGCTGACCACAATACCAGCTAATTTTTTAAAGGCATTTAACATACTTGCCCTGGGGAAGTTAGAAAAAAAATTGCAAGACAACTGTACAGGAATAAGCTTAGATCTTTCCTCCAGAGATGAAGTTCTTAGCACCTCTTTATATGTCTGCTGAAATTCTTACTTTGTCTGCTTTTCTGGAACTGCAACTGAAAACTGAGAAACATCAAATTTAGTGTAGTGACTAACAGCAGTGCTCCCTGTGCCTTTGAAATAGCTTATAAAACTGAATTCAAGAATATATGACGCAAAAGAAATTTCTTTTATTGTGAGACCAAAACCTTTTACCACAAGTCAGTAGGGTTACTCTTGTAGTCTGCATCAGTCTTGGAAAGCTACAGAAGTAATATTTTGTCCTATTTTGCTAATACTGAACCTTAAAGCAGGGTTGGTTGAGTTTCAAGAATTCTTTGTTCCACAAATGATGTGAAAGTGTTCTTGGCTTTGAGAAGACAAGGTGCTTCCCAGTTTAACTTCTGATTTGGAACTCAAGCACAAACGTAGATCTTCAGGTTTCCATGGCTTAATAGAGTGAGTGGAGATCTGGTCTTTATGAATAGGGGGGTTTATAGTGTAATTCTTCAGTACTGCAGCAGTCACATCAGTGACTGACCGATCTAGTGGATTCAGAACTCTTAAACCCTTTACCTAGATTTATATATATCTTAAATATATATATAAAAATGAATGAGCATAAGTCCACCCGTCAGATCCAGAAAAGTTACCGTTCTGTATATATATACTCTTACAAACCACATTGAATTAAATACCCATTTTCCCTATTTCTCTTCAAGAAAAGGAGTAAAAAAGAGTAAATAGACTATGCCAAAACCAGCGTTTATAATTGCATGTTCTTTGTGAGCAATTAGTGGTTCTCCTGGTTGGTTTGGTTTTATTTCATAATTTTGCTTTGGAAGTGTTTTGCCCATGGTACTTGGAAACACTTGTGTCAATCCTAAATCTTACTTAAGTATATTTATTCAGTGATACAGTAAATTCTTCTTGGTACAGGATTAATGCGCGATGATACATTGTACGAAGATGAGGATGTACAAGAAGCACTGAAGAGACTTCCAGAGCATCTTTACAATGAAAGAATATTTCGCATAAAGCGAGCACTGGACTTAAGCCTGAAACACCAGATCCTTCCAAAAGACCAGTGGGTGAAGTATGAAGAGGTACGTGTATGGAGTGTTTCCAAGGTGGAGATCTTAAATGACACTGCTACGACTGGTCTTTGGGATTGTCGTTCTCTGAAGAGACTCACACTTACATGTTCTTTATGATGAGTACATGAGTCCATACTTCATAAAATACCTCTGGAAAACACAGCTTTTGATCACTGTTTAGAAATCACTGGTTTTCAGTAGAATTTCACAATGACAAAAGCTTAAGCTGCGACTCAGAATCATAGCACATTGTGTTCAGACAAAATATTTCTTCTAAGCAATCAGGTAAACAAATACACTGTAAAGAGCTTGGGTATTCTTACACAAGGTTTCCTGCTCCTCTGATTAATTTCTTAACCTTATAGAAAATCTTGAGCCAAAAGTTTTATTCATGAAGGTGCCTAGGAAGAATAGGTTAAAGGGAAATCTTGCATTAAAGTAAGTGTCATCTTGTAATTTGGAAAACAAACTACATCTTCCTTTTCAGATCTAACTAAATTTTATTTTTCAGTAGTGAATTGATTCACAGCTTTTGCATCACGGTCCACCTCAGCTTTCTTCAGGTTACCAGGCAGAGAAGAAGGAATCTTATCGCTAAACTTTTGACTACAGGATAGTACAAGGATATTAATGTGTCTCTGTATACAGAGGCGCTTTCTTCTGTCTTACTGGTTGTATCTAGGTAATTGCTGCATTGAATAGCTGGTTGTGTATTTTCTAAAGCAGCAGTTTGGTTTGTTATGTGTTAAACATGGTTAAGGTGTTCCACCAAATTTAAATTTACCAGGTTTCCACCAAATCCAAGTTTTAGAAGTGAAGCTCAAAAAAAGATTGTCCTGAGTATTACAGTTGGACTTTGAACCGATTAAAATGGATCTTGCACATTTGAGTATCTGCCAAAAGAACATTGCTTCTAAAGCTGTAGCTGGAAGCATCCCTTTGCATGATAATGTTGGTGAGGAATTAGGCATTAGTGGTTGCTACAGTAGAAAACTTGTCAATGCAGACTTGGCAGGTACTAAGTTTACCTCTTCAGAGTAAGTAATGCTTGAATTTTTTTTTTAATTTTTTTTTTTTCCCTTTCTTGTTAGGTTGGTGTTAGTCAAATCTCCAGAGGAATGAGAATTACTCTGCAGGAATGATTTGAGATGTTTCTGGACCTCACTTTAAATATATTCTGTTCTTTTTCAGGATCACCACTATCTTGAACCATACCTAAAAGAAGTAATCCGTGAAAGACTTGAAAAAGAAGCATGGAACAAGAAGTAACTATTGAACTACTTCATGCAAATATCCACATATTTCTGACATTTTTAAACATTTAGTTCTGAAAGTCCACAGGGAGGCAATTATGTGGCTGAGGAATACTGTTTCAGCTTGTTCATTGAATCTGTTCATCCAACTAAAATAAACATGTCAAAGTATAAAAATCTTGGATGATTTTTTTTCTGAATGTTAACAAGCTAATGTTCAGATCTTTCCTATGAGCATATATATTACATTTTAGTGTAGTGGTATGCAGTCTTCATTCCAGCTTTTTCATTCTTACTCTTTTCATAGTACAGCTGTTTTCTGCAGTTGTAGGGTTGGGTAAGAAACATTCAAGGTGCTGGTTGCTTTTTTAAATTAAAAATGGAGTTTGTATTTCATTTGTCACTTCTCCCTGTAGATGACAATACTGGATCAGTACTTGATGTTACAATGGCGTTGTGAGACAGCAGAATGTAATATCATGTGCATCTGAGCAGATATGTAATAAAAAATGAAAAGTATAGATGATTCCTTAGTCATAAAATAGCCATTATTTCACTAGCCTTTTATTCCATATACATTGTTAATCTTTAAAGGACCATTTTCATATAAACCATGACTGTCTCACTTCAGCTTCTTGAGACTTTATTCTTTAAAGGGTAAAAGTGCTGTTCTGATATGCTTTCAACAAAATATTTAACTTCCCATGTATTTTTTTCATCACCTAAAGCATGATGTAGTTTACAGTGATTGGTATCCAGAAAGTACTGGCGGAAGACCTTGAGTTTAGTCTTCCATAATTCAGTGGTAGTGTTAATTTGAGAGAGATAATGGTATATGATGTGAAAATCAAAGCCTGTCATACGACCCTCTGTATGAAGTACTCATGTGATAGTCTCGAGGTTGGTTTTTTCCAGTTTGTTGTGCATGCTTATCTGCCAAATGCAGTACTCCATTTACCAAAAGCTAGAGTATTTTCGGGGAAAAAAAAGAAAAAAGAGCAAAACACATCTGCAGTTTTGAATTTGTATGATGAGTGAAATATGATACTGAATTAGAAGTTGGAATAGAAGCTTTTAGCTTTGCTCGTTGCTCTGTTATTAACCTTCATAGGCTTGTTAAAAGTCCCTTACACCTGTAGGATGAATACAGTGATCCCTGTGTGAAATACTCAAAAATTCACAGCCTGATGTAGCAAAACAAAGTTCTGAAAAATACCTGCATTGCCAATATTCCTTAAAAGTCTGTGGGGAGATTATATTAAGAATGTGAGGTTTCTTTCATTTCATATAGTAAAATCTAATGACTGAATCATATAATTTGATATATTTTTGAGAACTTTCTGATTTTCTTTCAGTAGACAAAGAGGGCCTGAAGTTTCACGCTTCTCTTTATGGAATTACTAGAATATAGTTTCCCAACGGAATGAGAATAATTCCAGTATCTGTTAGAATAGTATTAGAAGTCTGAAGTGCTACTTCCCTTAGATAATTGAAAGGCATATCTGTTCAAATTTCTACAGAAGGTAGAATTTTGTAGAAAGACAGTCACTGCTTATTTGACCATAGGTTTGAATTGAGAAAAAAAATCAAAAATTACTTGGTTCAGTGGAAAGGGCTTTGTTGGCATCAGGCACTTAAAAATAGGCCTTGAGTGAAGTGCAGAGCAGCCATGCTCCAAATGGCCTAAAGCATCTGAAATCACTCATGCTCTTACACTCAAATGTAACCTCTTAATAGTCAGAGATGAGTAGCAGAAGTTAATAAAAGAGTCTTTCCAAGTTTTTACGGCAGCTCAAGGGGAAGAGGGAAAAGGAAGCCAGGTTAAGAGCTTGCCTATTCACTGAGGCTGTTTAACAGCTTTCATTTAGACTTGTTTTCAGATGCTTTTGACTTGGAGTGATAATTTTTAACTTTAAATTTCCATAATGTGCAGTAGTCACCTGTTGAAGAATTTTGAAAAATATCACTGAATACTGTTGTATCTTTGAAGGGTATTTTCAAGCAAATGTTATTTGTCAGTTTTAACAGAGATGGATGTGTATTCTTTGAAATGTTCAGGAGTATCTAAAAACAGTGAGGAATGGGGAGGAAGGAGGTAGGTGCAAGAGTGGTATGTTGCCTGGGAACCAGGAGCTGTAGCAGTTTTATGTTAGAGACTGTAAACTCAGTTCTCTAAGATATGCGATGGGAGATTTGTATGTTTTTGCTACTGACTAATGCATGAGTAACTTGAAAGACATTTCATGTTTCACTCTCTGGTGTTCCCCTCTGTGCACACTGAGCTAACAAGCATTAATCTGTAGCTAGAAGAAATGGGAGCTTTCTTGTACGTAAAATCTGAATCCTGCTGGTGACAAGTTGGAGGGTCAGCATGACTCCCATTTTTGAATCCATGCATTTATCCTTAAAAATACGTGCGATGAGAAGGAATGGACTTGTAAAAACAGGTTTTCAGGTCTGCAGTTAATTGCAGTGATTCTTTCCCACCTGTACAGCTCTCTGGGGGATCCTGCCGTATTCCTCGTGCAGGCTGTGTGCCCCTCTGTGAACAACCACGGACTGTGCAGCCATTAGCTCGCTATCTGCAAAGTTGCCTCATTTTATGGAAAAGCTTGATAACGGTAAAGGGGATCAAATTGCCAGAGGTGAAGAGAAGTCTGATGTGGAAACAAAGAGCATTCTGGTTTGGAAAAGTCAGTTTTGTTTCTGTTGCTGTCATGAGGTTCTTCTGTAGCACTGAGCAAGACACTTGGTTCACAGAAGCCCACTGAGAATTTTGCTGAGTGCTTAATATATGGGTGCTTGGGGATACATCTCTAGAAGTGCAGAGTAATCACATCTCTATCTAGGTTCAGTAGATCTGTTCTGAAAATATTAGGTGAAACTGTTGGTGTTCATCTATATGCACAGTGTTACTGCAGGTGGTGGTACAAGGAGTAAATTCCACAAGGATGCTCGCAATCCTTATTCATCTGATATTAAGTGCAGAAATACTTATAAAGAAGCTGATACATTTGTGGCGTCTCTACCAAGTGCTTTCAGAAAGCAAGGTTGAGCTGTGCACTGAAGAGGATTGGAAAGAATTCCTGAACGAGAGGAATACCTACTGGGAAAAATGCAAACCTGCAATTTAAGGTCTCATAATGCACAAGGCAGTAGTGAACACTGCATTTCCTAGTTCCTGATTTTGAGACCTTTGTCTTGGTTAATGTCATTTTTTGGATAAAATATTACAGAGATTCCATAAATTACTGAGGTCTTTTTGTAGTTTGAGTTCACTACGTCTAAATTACATGTGTAAAATTAAGAGTTTGAGCTGACATTGCTAATCCTGCAGTTTGATGACAGTTTTAGCTTGAATTATTTTTCATCACTTCTAAGCAAACCTACACTTCACTTGGAAGTTTTTTATTAAACACATAGTGAGATATAAATACATTTTGAGTGCTGAGGATCATGTTTGTTATATCAGACTGATTTCTTTAAATTTTAAATCAGTCAATCCAGAAACAATAGATTTTTTTCAGCGCTGTAACAAGAAACATATGCTTGTTTTACATCCAACTTCCATCTGAAGGAGAGCTACAGCAGATACAAATCTCATGAGGATTTTCATGAAACATCATGCTTGTCATTATAATGGGTCTGTTTTAGCATTAATATGGTAAACACATTCCGACTTGAAGGGTTTTCTCTCTAGATAGCAAAGGTCAAAGATGATCTTCCGGGTTTCCCCACAGTGGTGCTCCACTCTTATGGTCGGTTTTCATGGACTGAAACTATGGCTGGGGTAAGGGCTGACCTTGCAGAGCAGGCAGAGGCAACCTGAGCCACTGCTGCTCCAGAGTGAGACCAGGGTGACTTCACTTCTCATAGCCTTTTTGAGCTGGTTGAAGGCCCAAAGGGCTAACACCTTGAAAAATCTAGGCAACCAACTCCATTGTAAACAGTTTGTGTTAGCATCAAAGTACCCTTGAACTGGGACTGATCCCAAAACTGCATTTCCTTAAACTCCCCTGAAACGCAGGCCATGTGGAGCTGTAAGCTTCCTTAAGTGTCTAAGACACTTAAGGCTCACCCAGGACCTCAACGCTGGTGCTGTTGGGACTAGGTGACAGGCTGGGCTGATGCCCCAGAATGCCAGAAAGTATGTGCACCTTTATCTTCCTGGAAAAATGAGTCTTCTCATGGCGTGTCTGGAGAAGGAGCTCTCAACACCTTCTGCTCTTCAGCTCACTGGTGATTTAATGCTATTTTAAATGGCAGCTTGTGGGCTCAACTTTTTTTCCTCAGAAAAGGTGTGGATTCACAGTCCCCTTCTCTCTGAGTGCTTGAGTTCTCTAATTTACATATTTTCTGAGGTGCAAGTGGGGCTGTTAGTCCCTTTGACTGATTGTTCTGCATGAAAGGTCTGGTAAACTCTGCCAGGAGAGACTATGGCTGGTTGATTCACTAGAGCTGCTTTCTAGGCTGGTTTACAGGCTGCTTCAAAATAAGGGCAATGCCTGACTCCACCTGCCTAGAGGCACTTGCCTGCTTGGGCAATTGCTGCCCATGAGCTTCTGCCCTGCTCTTGTCTTGTAGTACCTGAGACATGGAACCCGGATCAATGAGATATGCCGAGGGCTTGAGCAAGGAAGGCAAAGTGAATGAAGGGTTGAGGTAGACCCACGATTAGGAAACCACGTGCAGAGATCTGAAAGAAGTAAGTATAGGGAAAATAAGCTGACTTCAATCCCCTTTGCCTGCCCTGGGGGTGCATGGTGAGGGTGAGGTGAAGTTGATATGTTGATGTGCATTAATGAATACATTTTGGGAAATGGCACCACTAAGTACGATGCTGAGGATAGAGGTATGTAGTGGTTTGGCAAAGGCCAGGGTGCTTTGCAGGCCACAGCAGAGGGGGTCACCTGTGTGTCCTAACTTTGGGAATGCCAAGTTCATGGCAGGCATTGAGGCTTAAGCCTTCTTTAATGAATATTTAAGGATCATCCATTGAATATTATCATGAGTGAAACCCAAGCTGCCTCCAAGATGTCTGGGCATGGCCTAAGTGTCCATCTCCTGTGCCCCAACCTCATCCATTTCCTTTTGTGAAATCCAGAACAGCTTCAAGAGGATGCCCTAACAGATATAGGACAAGTCTGACTTTTGAATGCTTGCATCTCTGCAGCAGAAGAGGAGCACCAGATCTTTCAAACCCTAAGCAAGTGCTGAAATTGCTGTTGTTTTTTTATGAGAGTGTTCTGCTTTGGTTCCTGTGCTGGGAAAGGATCTATAGTTTGAAACCCGATCAGAATGAAGTACCTCAGCACAGCTGGGCTGTGCTCTCCTCGGCCGTTCCGAAAGCGGTTCCCCACTGGCCTGCACAGCTCTGGTTCTTTGTGTCTAAATCTTCTGGATTGCATGGGAAGGCTGCATAGCGAGACATGGAGTTAAGCGCTGCTGCACTTAGTATTACAACACCTAAGCCCTTTTATGAAGCCTCATACTCCCACTGCGGCCTAGCAGATTGAAATGATTGTTTATAAGCAGCAAAGTTCAGAGTCCAAAGCTCAGATCTCTTCAAGGCACTTCAGAGGGTTTTCTGTCTGCAAGTTGTGTTCCCTGGTGGAGTATTAGTTTAAAAAGATTCTGTTATGAAATAGTCATAAAAGCAGCTTGGTATGTTTGGTTTACTTCAATTAACTAAAAAGTCTCCAAATCCTCTGTGTTTCTCGTCTGCAGTCTCTCACCCTGAAGAAGATGGAAGAAAACTCCATCAGTGTGCAAGCAGGCCCCCAGCAACGCTCTGCACCCAGGCTGCCTGCTGGAGCTCATCAGACTGTCACGGCAGTGTGGAGGTGGCTCTGAGAAAAAGCAAAATGCATTCCACTGCCAGGTGAGGTATGGCCCAGCTCTGCTCTGTGCATTGCAAAAGCCGAGGTACCAGAGGAGGGGTGAGATCAGCATTTCAGAGCTTTATGGACATAGTCATCCCTGCCTAGGAGCACTTAGGCTGTATCAGGGCAAAGTTAGGACCTAGGTCTTCACTGGCAGCAACTAGACATGCTTTATTTTTCTATTAAAAAAAACCCCAAACTAAAATAAACAGACCCAAATGAATTTAAAAAAACCCAAACAACAAAACCCCAAAACCCAACCAAACAACAACAACAAAAAACTCACCCCCAACCCCCCTCCCCAAAACAAATAATAATAAAAAAAAAAATTAAAAAAAGAAAGAACCAACCCACCAAAACCAACAAACCAGAATAAAAGAAATTCCAGGAAAAAAGTAGCAGAGAGTATTTCCTTTCAAAATACACGTGTCTTACAGAAAGGCTGCTATTCCCATTATAAGACTGGTCATGTAATATGACAGATGTTTAGATCTGTAGTTTAATGTTTGCATGAAGTAGCTCATGTTCACCTGGCTTACCTCAGAGAATTGTTATCACCTCTTCTGTTGCCCAGATCATCTTCCAGACAGCTTCTGCTGGAAGGAGCATCTTCTGCTGGGCAACTTTTATGTTTGCAGCTGTTCCCCAGAGCTGGTTCTTGGTACAGAGCTTGGCTAGCAGAGTGCCTGACTTTGCACAGCTTTGTTCTCATCTGGTCACAGGCTTTTGCTCTTTCTCACAGAAAGAAGGGATGTAGCCACCTTCACCTCTGAAGCTCTGGGGTATCCCTTTCATTAATTTCCATCCTTAGCTTTTCATAAGTATATTGAACCTAGTTGTATGTCTGGACACCTCCAAAACAGCCATTAAAACCTTATTCAGCAAGCTACTTCAAAAAGAACGTGAGGAGGTCTGCTTTGAAAGGGGACTTCTCCTCCAGCTGCTTCCACCCAGCACTTTAAAAACACATAAGACACAATAAAGCACGTGTTGACATAAGTGAGCCTCAAAAAAACCACTGGATTATTTTGAAGGAGTATAAACACACGCAGGGAGAGTTATCATCCTTCACCCAGCAAAACAATTACATCAGTGCAGCTTGGACTGGGATCTGCCTTAAGATCTCCCAGATGTTGCAAATGGCGCATTTGCTGATCAGCTGCTCTGGGTAATTATAAATTGTCAAATGGAGGAGGAGACGTTGGTCTCAGAGGAAAGAACCTCAAAGATTTTTGGGGAATTGAAGAGAAGATTCACTGTTCATAGCTGACACCCAGAGCCACAACAGCCTCTGCTTATGCTGGGCTTTGCCAGACCAGTGTCATGGACACATCTCAGAGCCTCACTTATGCCTGAGCTATGGCATGCTGCATAGAGGAGATGAACCTTTCAGCAAGGAGTTTGCTGTATGATTATCCTAGCAAATTTGCTCAGAAATCATTTTGGCAGCATCTCCCAGCCTGGGATGAGGGGACCTGCTGCTCACCTCACTAGCCCATGTGATCCTGATGCAGAAGATGGCACTCGGAGAAAACTTCCACCTGGTTGGCCCTGGTGTAAAACAATTTCCCCCGGTGGGAGAAGGGAACCCCAGATGGGGTGTTGTGTTGTGTTGCAGCACAACAGGAGTTCAAGACTTGGGGAGCTGCAAGAAGATGTCTTGCAGGTTCCTGTAGCTGGGCGGCTCAAAAACTGGCCAGAGCCTGTTCCTGCCTCAGAGGTTCATTTTCATGCAGTTTCTGTGAAGCATTTACTGTTTGTAGCACAGAGGAGCTGTGGGCATGGTGAGCTTATGTCAGGAATGAGCCCTGACTCCTCTCCTTCCCTAGGATGGCTGCTACCCTTCTTACACCTAGAAGCAAGGCACTGACTGTCCTCAAGGGGCAAGTTCACGTCATCAGTAAACCTCTGTTCAGCCCTTTGAAGGATACTAGAAGGCACCAGCATCCTGAATATCTTTTGGGACTCAGCTACCCAACTGTTGGGAGATGCTTCAGCATCAGAATGGGAAATCTGCCATACTGTTGTTTCCATAAGTTGGTGAACTGCCTTTCCGAGGTGCCTCCTGACAGCCCCAGCTCACAGTCCTACTGGGCTTCAGCCATGCCATCCCTCTGGGCTGTTTGTCCCATCCCTAAGTGATGAGTAATGGGGTGTCCATCCAGCTTCCCACAGCCCAGGGCACGTGACAGAGCTACCAGCTTGCATTTGCCAGCTCACAGCAGTAGGTCAGGCTGTGAACAATGGCAAGTGAAAACATAGCCTCTGGCAGAGGGTGAGGAGGATGGGTGGGCAGCAACCCCCCACGTGCCCTGCCTGGGGCGGTGAGCGACAAACAACCCCAGCAACTAACATTGCCCGGTGCCACAGCAGTGAGAACCCACAGCCCATGTCTCTGGCATCTGTTACTGGCACATTGCTGCCTCACCAGCACCTGCTCAGGGTGTTGCTGACCCCCAGCGCAAAATGGGGTGCACACAGGAAGGGTGTGCTCACCCATCACTCCTGAAAGAGCTGACCAGTGACAGAGATGGATGTGGCTTCAGCAGCACACAAGGGTGACAAGCTCAGCAGCATGTTGGCTACACAGAAGTGAACCCCTGGCAATGCTAACACCCCATGTGGAGGGATGGTTTTGTCCTGGACATAATGGCAACAGAGGGGAGAAACACATCACATACCTCCAGCATCACCCTGACGCAAGGTGGGGCTGTGCTGTAACAGTATGAGCACCACCAGAGCGTCCTGGCATTGTCTTCTTGCCTTTTTTAATTTCATTTTTCAGGATGACAACACTTTAGAGGTTTATGACCAACAGGAGAATTTACTACTAAGTCATATGCTGATGTAATGAAATCTAATATATGCTGTGTAATGAGTTATGAGATGTTATTTAGTTCCAGGGTTTTATTACTTCAATCAGTTATGACCATATTTCCTTTTATATGATTGCTCACTCTTTAAACATACCAGATGACTGTATAAAGAACACCTAATAAAGTCTGGAGATGTTAAAATATAAATGTTTTAATTTTTGCCATAAATTTGTTTTAATTCTACCAGTGGTGGCTTTTGCACTGGAAGCGGTGCAGTCCTTGTTAGCAGTGCAGACCTTGGTAGTGCTGACTTGTATCCTTTGTGGGAAGGAGCTGGGTGACCCTACTTCATTATAAAGCAGTTAGTGACCAATGCTCACCCTTGGTGATTATACATAGAAATTGAAAGGTTTTTAATAAGACAAAAGGCAGCATTGATCTGTGATATAAATGTCTTAATTAAACTCTTGTAATTATCCTCCTAACTGCTATATATGTGTGCCTTGGTTTCTACCAGTCTTCAAGAGGGGAGAGTCAGACTTATGGTCTTCAGCATCAAAATCAAATACGTGGATGTTCTGCCTATGTGCCACCTGGCAATCTTCCTAATTTTTTCACATTTATGCATTGTATTTTAAAGTCACTTGGGATAACATCATAGCAGTGGAATTCTATAGCTGTGAAATAAGATCATAATCAAGCCTTTAATAAATCAGTGTTTAAGTGCTGGACAACTGCAGGAACCAAGCAGTGTATAGTCCTGGGTGTGATATGGTCATAGTGAGTGCAGAGTTCTCAAAAATTATTGTAGAACATGCTTTATGATGGTTAACAACTCTGCAGTAAGAGCTTGCGTCTGGATTGATACCAATTGTGGCTATTGTAGTGCTCTAGCATGCTGCTGCTACCTTGCAAGCCACCCCCTTGTGGGAATGTAGAGATCTCCAGTGCTACTGGCTGGAGTCCTTCATGAGTGTCACCTGCCTGGAGACGACATCTACATATAATACATCTAATTACAGTTTTCTAATTTCCTCCCCACCTCTGCGACATGCAGAACTCACATGATTTGCTGAGCTTGATGGAAGTGCCTGCTGTGGGGGTCCAGTGCAGGGGAAGCCAGGCTGTGCTGTGCTGCCTGGGAGGCTCCACTGCTGATTTCCTGGGAGGGAGCCGAGCTGGGAGGAGAGAAACCTGGTATACCTGGGCATACTGCAGAGGTTTGTTTGCCCAGCTCCCACAGAGGGAAAACCGTCTTTTAGTTACCACTTAATTTATAATTCGCAGCAACCAGAAGTATTTTCACCATGTTTGATCTGTTGTGACTGTGGCTGCCACCTGTATCAGGGCCCAAGGATGGCTGACTTTGAAGGGATGATCCCTACTGCTCTGTTGTCTGCAGCAGAAAGGTACTAGAGGCCCAGTCTGACGGAAGTCCCATGTCCATCATCCCAGCTTCCAAATCCTGTCCTTGGCTAGCCCATGCCTTGTTTTAGCTGTGGTTAGTATTGCTGCCATATGTATTCCCCCTTCTGGTTCTGCAAGGCAGGGTGTCAACTCAGGACAGCTGTTTACCAGTTTAATATTTCTTTTAATTGTACATATATTAAGGTGCTGTACTTCTAGTATTTACTGCATTATTGATGGAGATAGTAACAGAAGGGAAAAATTTCTAGATGACCCATCTTACTTCTCCATTCTATTAATATCTCTATCACTAATAAGATAAATTTGAGAATTACAGCAAGTAATGAAATAAAGACTTTACTTTTCACAGTTCCAGGCTAATAATTCAGCCTAAGAGAATCATACATCAAATAAATGGCCAAGTGTACTTAAAATGTGTCTTTGTACAGTAACAAGGCACAATTTAATCCCATTAAGAAAATGTTGGCAGTGGCTCAATGTTTGGGAACATGCCACTGAACTGTCCTGCTGCAACCTTGGATGTAGGAAAAGTTGAGACAAAGCAGCATACTCAGTTTGACACATCTTTGCCCTTTAAGTCCTTAATGATGCAATGATTTACTGAAACATTTAATGTTGTTTAGCTGGAGAAACTGTCTCTTATGCAGAAGCTAAGTAATAACATGCTTGCTGAATGTGCCCTATCTCCTGCTTCATAAGGAAAGTTTATTTGCAACTCCATAAAACAGAGATTTCTGAGCTATCTCAAAAGAGCAAGTCCACATATTATTTTAATTTACAAGAAATAAAATCTTTGTTTCATATATCTTATTTAAAGGATAAAAAGACAGGTAGGTTAGGTTCTCATTAACTAAAACTTTAAGAAAAACATTGTGGTTTTTTTCTCAGGTTTTAGTTTTCATCTGGATTACTCTGCTTCTACTATGCCCCCAGTATTTTCAGTAGGATCCAGAGTACTTTTCTATTCCCCAGGTATCTTTTGTGTGACACGCAGCTGCCAAAACAATTGACTCCTCTTATTTGTAATTAAGAAGGATTTAGTATGTATCATAGAAAAGATAGGATGACTACATGCATTTCTCATGGCCACATATTGTATTCTTGTAGTTTTAGCTATAGACCTTGGAAAAAAATACTGACTTTCAAGACAAAATCACAGCTCATTCAGTATAACCTACTGCCAGTGCCATACTGGGAGCTCAGCACGATGAAGGGCTGCTGATGCTGAGTGCTCCCCCTTTCTCTGCAGCTTAGCGGGGCATTGGTGCTGCTCCCCCCACGCACACAGCTTTCTTCCCATCAGCTTGTCTGGCACTTCCACAATTTCAGTAAGCATGGAAGGAGAACAGGTTACTAAAATACACAAGCATTGCAGGTCAGAGGTATCAATATTCAGTGCTGTGCACTGGTTCTCTACAAAGGTCCTGCTCTTCCAATGTCATCTGTGTGGTTTTCCACCACTGTTACTTGCAATATCATGTTGCTGTGTGGAATGAATTACTTGACAGAGCTTTGTGTCTCTGTACTGTAACAGCTTCTAGAAAAACTCAAATTGGCAGTTTCTGTAGTAAAGCATGAGGAAATGTATTTGAATAGGGTGTGTGTTTTATAGTGAGAGGTCAAAGAGTACACATACATCACAGGCTGCAATGGGGAATAAGGGGGTAACTATAGATATATGCATAACACACAAACATGAGTGATTATGTTTTAGCTCTCAATCCATTCTCTGGCATTCACTGTAAAACCAAAGGAAAAAAAATGCTGTCCCCTTTCTGTGTGATTGCAGGAGTCTTTGCTCCACAGAATGCAGTTCAGAAACCACAGGAAGCAAACAGTGTGGCCCATAGTGCTGGAGTGGCCCCATTTTTCTGGCATAGTCACAGTGCTAGGGAGCTGGCACAGGTGCTCAAAGAGGGTGTGTTCCCATGCTAATGGCCAGGATGGGGTGACCATGCTACCTACAACAGATTTACTTCAAGGAGCAGAGGAGCAGGACAGCTTGGTGGGGTGATGTACCCTAGTTGGGCTCAACACCAGCGCTGGCTTCTAAGTGGCTCTCTGCTGCCGACAGCCTGGTGTTGATGTTTTAAGGTCAGCTTGCTGTCAGTGGAAGCAATATGACAAAAATTAGGTAGGCAAGAGGGATTAAAACATGTACGATATTGCAGAATTTGTTAGGCTCAATTACACAAGTCAGGAACTAGTGAAGTGTTTGAAGACCTGGAAATAATTCCAATTTGTCATACCAGGAGACTCCTTCCCAGAAACCGGCTGTGTAAGCAGAGGCAAGTCCACCATATGGAGAGCAGATGTCTCAAGGGAGCTGAAAAGAAGATACTTTGCTTGTACTAAAAATATTCAGTATGAGGAGGTGATAACAAGTGCTTCTAAAGGAGAAGCAATTATTTATCATTGAGTAGACAATTTTTACTGTTTCCTAGAACACAAACCTATATGCTTGAATAATCTTGGACTGTCACAGTGAAGAGGCACTAATTCACAGCTTGGGGTATAAGCTATAATAGTAAGCAGATTGCACATCTTGTTTAACCATCTGCTTTTCAAATTGTATTTCATCACAGACTGTACCACACTGAAAAAAAAGGTAGGGAAATCGGAAGACAATGAATTTTCAGTGTACAGTTGTTTTAATGTACAAAGCAGTATGGTTGCCTTTGACATTTGCAGCTTTGATGTTTTACTTTTTATCCCTTTAATTAGGAACTGTGTCGTGGAGATTGACCCAATTTATAACCTCAGTACTGTGGTGTTAGAATGGTGCCTGTGAGAGCTGCCTCTGAGGACCAAATCTGCTTATAAGCATCAGGAATAAGATTTGAGAGAAGCACTTTATCACTGCCTTTGGATGCTTTAGGAGATGCATTAAGGGAGAACCCAACTGAGTGAAGAAGCCCAAGGACAGCTTGAATTGGAGTTCTGCAATGACTTGCTCTATAAGTGAAGGCATGCAGCTGTGACTAATGCCTAAGTACCAGCCAACACATGCTCATATTGCTATCATCCCAGGTAGATGGTTGGGTTTTCCTCTTGACCAAGCTGTTCTGCTTCCTGACCAGCAGACCAAGAGCCATTGGCACAGCTTCCTCAGCTCCTGCAGAACTCCTGCAAATTACTGCAGGGAAAGATAAAGCAATCCCAGCAAGGTAGGGCCATGTGGCTTATACTGTGGTGCTGAGATGAGAAGAGCTGTAAGAGACTCTCTCTGACAGCCATTCATCTAATCTGTTCTTAAACCTCTCTAATGACTGCACTGCCTCAACCCACAAAAGTAGCCTGCTCCTGAGCTTTTAATTTGACTGTAGCTGGGCAGTTTGTCCTAATACCAAATCTAAATCTTCCTTACATCCTGTTAAGTCTATTACTCCTGATGCCCACTCTCAGTGGGCATCAAGGGAACAGATTTTCATCTTCTTTGCAGTAGGTTTTGAAGGCTGCTCCCTTCAGACCTATCATCCTCTCATTAGACTATACAACCCCAAGCTCTTTCAATCTCCCCTTACAGGTCAGATTTTACAAACCTGTTAACACCCTTGTTGGTCTCTCTGGGATTTTATTTCATTTAAGTCTTTTCTAAAAGGTGATGCTCATTTTCTGGATGCAACACTTGAGTTGAGAAGTTCCTAGTGCCATGAAGTCCACAAGGAGACCTTTGCTTTCACACCCCCATGGGTATCTTTGTGGGTGTCACTTTGGTCACCTAGGCTGTGCTTACCTCTAGGTCTCTTCTGCTGCCTGGTTGGTCACCCCCGTTTCAATACAAGTCCTTTTGACCTTCTAGCACTTCGCATGTATCTCTCCTTTGTTTCATTTGTTGATTCTGGAAAACCTCTCGGAGTTTTCATAGCGATTTTGAATTTTAATCCTGGGCCCCAATATGCTTGCAATCCTCCTGGCTTACTGTGATGGCCCAATTTTATAAGCATACTTTATTCCATTATCCGAGTTACTAATGAAAATATCAAACTGAAATAGGCCCCAAACAGACCCTGGGTGACCCTATTAAAAATGAATTTTCAGTTTGATAACAAACCATGATAAGTTCAACATGTTTTTCAGCCACTTGTGCACCCACTGACTAATGATTTCATCTAGCCTGTATTTCCTTAGCTGTCAGGAGAATGTCATGGGGGATGCATTCAAATGCCCCACTCAATAGGGGCAATTGCTATTTTAAAACTATAAAAAAACCCCGCATTGTTAAACACATTCTTTCTTTCTGCTGATCAGTGCTGGGGGCTGCAATGATCATGAGTCTGTGATGCTACCACCGAGCACCCAAGGAAACAGCTAGGAAGGGAAGAGGATAGCAAGGCAGCATCCTGCCTGGGAAGCAGCAGCCTGCACCAAGACTCCTCTCATCCTGATCTGCACCTGGTCTGTCCATAGGCCACTCCAGCTCTGGTAGTCCACAGTGAGAGCAGCAGTGCTCACAGCCCTGGGAAGGCCAAGGCATGCCATATTGCTGTCATTTCAAGGTAAAATCATTCTCATTGATTCAAGAAAGGACTAGCATTTCCACATAGCAATCACATGTGTCTTGAGGAAACCTGCTTCAGTGGAGGATCCCTCAGAGGAAGGACAAATGTCCTCCTGGGAGAGCACAGGAGGAGGCTGTCTGTTCTCTTCACGCTCAAGCTTGAACAGGATGTGACAGAACTTTGTTACAAGGGAAGAGACAGATAGTTTTTAATACACATTTTTGTTGCCCAGGGCTGGGTGTATATCGGGTGCTATGGTGGCTTTTGCAGCCACAGGATTCAGGGCAGAGTCTTTTCTGCTGGTAGCTCTGGGCTATGTATATTACACCTTTACATTCAATTTGATACTGCCTTTAGCCTGCTGGACCCCTGCCAGCACAGCTGCAGAGAAGTTGGGGAAGTTTGCCATAATTTGCTTGGGAATTTTTGTGGAAAGCAAGTTTCACCTACTGCAGTAGAGGTGGATAGGTTTAAGGGGTTTGAGTTTCTCTTTATCCTGAAATGTTCATCCTCAGTTAAAATCAGAAGTCAGGTGGAGTTTAAAATATTCCAATTTATAGATAGAGGACAACTGGAAATCAGTGTTTGAAAATCACTGAGCTCAAGCCCCAGATTAAAACTAAGCAAATGCTCCTTTAACCACGATCCTATTAATATTTCTAACACCAGTGAAGAAGATACGCTCAACCCACATATTGGTGGACACCTTTAAAAAGCACCAAGATAAGTATCCTAGTCGCAGCTCAGCCAGCAGCATAAGCTCAGCCTGTGTGGGGCTTAAGGCAGCCTTGCCTATGCACTGCCTGGCTGGCAGCCAACCTTCCCCTTCCTTCAAGGAGTGAAATCCTGGTGCTAAAACCTCTGCTGGCACAAAATGCCCCAACTGCTACACCCTTCGACTGCAAGAGGAGTCTACCAAGCCTAGAGGAAGAGAACTGCAAGGGTATGAACAATTAAAGGTAGACACATGGTGGACTTTTAACTGTGTCATCAGGAAAAGCATAAGTGATGGTTTAGATTTCCAAGAATACCCTAATTCAGCTTTTTGCTGCAGCAGGGTGGTCACTGGGCTTTGGACTGCAGCCCAGCCAAACAGAATGGAGCTTTTCATCAGTTAAAATCCAAGAACAGAATAATGATCTCAGAGTTTTGTATTTATCATTGGACTTGGCCTGCTGACCCTCCTTAGGAAAGGCAATGACTTGAAACAGTTTTCACAAAGCCAAGACCTAAATGGTTGCAGTAAAAATTAATTTCATTCTGATCCCTCTTTTCTTTCTTTTTTTTTCCCCCCCAAGATACACAATTTCTATTATGTTTGGATAAATCCTGCCCCCCCCCGGTTCCCTCAGAATGGTAAATGCAGCTCTCCACATTGGAGAGCTATGCTGGCCTAAAGATGTCACTATCTTGGCAGTGGCTCACACAGCCCCAAACGGGGCTCTGAGGAGTTATGTGGAGTTATGTATGATTCAGCAGCAACAAGTGTGAAAAGGCTGACTGAGACTGCTAGTGCTCAGCCTTCCTCAACCTTTTTGTATTCCTGGCACTCCCTGTGCGCATTGCTGGCTGCAAATATTTAAAGAACAAAAAGAGCAAGTACTGAAGTTAGCTTTTTTTTTTTCTTTTTCATTTAGCATTTTTCCTTCTTATTTTTTTTCACTTAGGCAGATATTTATGCTTTTATGGACATGAAGAGCTTCCCCTGGCTTCATTGGTACCAGCACAGAACATCTTGTTATCCCAGCAAGCATCATGCAGTGATGAGCAATAAACTTTTCCCCCTTACCCATGAAAACATGGGGTTTGGATGGTGAAAGCAGAGTTTTTCTGCCATGCAGTGGGTGCATATTCAGAATGGTGAGGCACAAGCACTGGCTGAAGTGATGGAGTATCCTATATGCCCTCCTTTACAAACTGTGCTATGCCAAGAGATCTCTGCATTTTTGTCAAAAAACAGGACATTGATGCTCTCTGAAAACCTAAAGACCTTCACATAAAAAGCAAACAAAAACAAAAAAAAAAAAACCCCAACAACAAAACCCGAACCATAACTTTACAAAATCTCTGAGAAAAGACTAAGGGATTTTTAAGATTCCCAGTACACCTATGGAAAATGGAGAAAAATCCCTTCCATGCTATGCCTACAAAAGCATGCTACAAGGTCCCTTTATATATGCTACAGCTCAAAGCTCCATGTTTCTTCCTTCTAGTATAATTCTTCTGGTATGAAATAGGGGCAAGATCTAGGCCACCTAAACCCCAGCTAAACTGGTACTTCAGACTCAAAAATCCACCTAGATCCTAGGCTATGATTTACTGTCCAGGCTCATGTCCTCCCAAGAAGTACTTACATTCACTGGGTACTTCCCAGGTCCCTCACACCTAACTTCTGACATCCATGTGTCCCTCATAATGGCAATTGTTAATTAATGTTAAATTGATTTGGTGGTAGCCGGAGGTTTTGAGGAGGGGAGTTCAGAGAGCAGAAACCACTAGGACAGGCAGCATTACTGTACATCTGCCCTGTGGAAGTGCCAAGGGTTTAATGGATGGAGCCTGATCCGTCAACCGAAGATGGTCTCTCTCCAGGTACCCAGTGAGCAACACTGCTTGCTGCAAAATGCAGAGCTGAATTCACTTTCAGATGAAAGCAAATTCACCTACAGTCCTAACAGCAAAAGAAATCACACGCTTAGAGACAAATGAGATGTATATTTGATTTTATTCTTCTTTCCCAAAAAGTACTTGATTGCTGGAAATTCTTTCTTTCATTTACTTTTTTTTCTATTTATTTGTCCTGATTCAAAGCTAACAGCTGGATTTACCTATGAGAACCAGCTCACAGATGCACTTCAGGATGTAAAGCACATTTATGATAAGACACCTGATAAATCCCTTTATGTTCCATATCTTTCCTGTAAAGCTGGGGAGGAGGCGAGTGGAGAAGGAGAAAAGACCTGCTCTAGGATGATATCATAGCTGTTGGGCACATCTGCCCCAAATTAAGTTACCATCTAAAGGGCTTATTTCTCAAACATATTTCTTTTCAGCTTGGAAGGAGACATAAAGCAGTGTATCCCTTCAGTTTGCATTCGGGGAGTCTCTGAAAATTTGGGATCACCCTTCATGGTATGGCAGCAAGATTTACTAGTGCTGAGCCTCTCAAGTGATGAGGCTGTACAAGTTGCATGAAAAATGAATCTTTCTTGGTTACTTGATTAAGTTGTGACTCATAATAAATCTGCTGGAAACATCAAGTCTGTCTTGCTAAAAGCATGAGGGACCTTTGCAAAGCCTTCTAAGAAGGTGTGAGAAAAGGGTCTCACCTGTAAAAAGAAAGCTTTCAAAAGGGAACCTGTTTGAATTTAAAAACATCCATTCTTCATCTTCCATAGCAAACTCTGCGTGCATGCCAGAATTGAAGACAAAAATGCAAAACTCCTAGAAATAAATAACAATGTTTAAATACAGCAGGGATAAATCACTTGCAAATAGGCTGCTTTGTCTGCTGCAATACCACCCTCCCCCACCCCCAAAAAAAAAGTAACAGGAAAAAGAAGGAAGTGGAGAATATGAAGGGAATTTTATTTTTTAATATTCTCTATATTAATATTTAATATTTGTGATCTTTTCCTATGAAGGCACTCAGACTATACGTTTTGCAGGTGATAAAGAGGGAAGTGCTGCACCAGACAAAATCTCTGTCCTCTGCTCCCTCGGAGTGCCAACTGCAGGTGTCCCCGATGTGCTCACGGTGGCAAATCCCTGTGTGACGAGGGAACTCCTTCTTTTCCCTTTGGCATCTGTTCCTGAGCAGACCCCATGGACACAGTGGCTGTGACAAAACTGTGCATGTGTGTGGCATGTGCTGCGACGAAGGGAAAGATAACGCACATGCCACACATATGCTCAGTTTTTTAACTGCCTGGGCAACCTGAGTGCTGAACACAGTCATACTGGCATTGTTTTACAAGAGCTCCACTAAAATCCATGATAGGTATCATTTGTCCATGATAGAAATGTAGCAAAATTGCCCAAAAATGCCAGTTTCAAAGCAACTGCCAAACAGCATCCAAACAGCAAAACCTTTCAGCTCATCTAGAAACCATGGACCCAGTTTTCCAGCACAGTTGGTGGCGTTGTGTTGATTTACACCAGCTGAGGAACTGTTCCTATATTTTCACCTGGTTCCTGAAGATTTATATACTAATTCCCTGCAAAGCATTATCATGAAATGAAATGAAATTTAAAAAAAAATATAGAAAAGAAAGAAAAGAAGAATTGGCCAGCTGGATCTACAAGCCCTATTTCATAAGTGAGTTATCTCAGCCTTGATGGGTCAGATCTTACTGAGAGGACGATACATCCAGCACTGTCATGTAAATCATTTCCTTTTGAATACTTATGTCTAATCAACTTCAGACCTTGTTTTGGACACATTGTATGTTTCATAAGCTGAAGAACTCTCTCTGATGAAATCCTTGCCTCCTGACCCCAAAATACATCTGAACAAAATTGTCCCATCAGGAGTTCAGATAATTGCTTGGCTTTTCCTGTCAGTCATAAACCAGACAGATGCAACTTTTTTGGACATTTCCCCACACATTAATGTGCTTTTCAAACATATTCCAAACAGCATAAGAGAATAGGAATGGCTGCTTTTATATGTGTGGTACTTCGTGTGCTTAAGCAAAGAAATCAGAGACTCTCTTTGCTGGTGCCATATGTATTATTGTGTGATAAAAATTTACCAGCACGTAGTTCTGCAATTATTGTTCTTACAGCTCCATTAGTATTAAATCTTATTTATGTACTGTGGGCGTTTTTCTTTCACTGGAACTCCCAGGCTCTCCCTTTTCTTGCGCCAAAGCTTACTAAGCACCAAGTAGTCTGGGCACAGTTTGAGGAATTGATCTTTCTCCTTCCCAGAGAGAGTGTGTTTAAGAGCAGTCTTTCTGCTCTCACCCACAAACCCCTTCCCATGTGGCTCTATGGATCCAGTAAGGATGGCCAGTGGCCGAGCCAGCTGGACAATGGCACTGAGCAAGGTTCACGCTCACTGCCTGGCCATGGCAGCTTCCACCGCATGGGGACACAGCTTACAACAGGGAGAAGTCAAAGTCCTCACTGGGGGCTGAGCTGGGACACTGCCCCAGTGCTGGGGGGTCAGAAGGGGATGGAAGACGCAGCAAAAGTCAGAGGAAAGTTTTCTATTGACTAGTGAGGGGACCATGATTTTCTGCTTCCAGCTCTCCTTTACAGCCTGCTGGTGTACAAAAGAGAGCTTGGAGACGTGAGAAAAAGTTTTCTGGAGGAAACCTGAAACATTTCTGCTGGTGAGTGGCAAGTCACCCCATGAACTTGGATGGAGCTAAATCCTGAACAATGAGAAGTATTACAAATATTCAGACATCACAGACAAGGGTTTACAGAGATCACAGTCTGGAGTTGAAAGCCTGTGAATTCCTCAAGGAGAAGGTGTGGTCTGGGGCAGTGCATGTGAGCCAAGAACTTTCCAAGTGCCTCTGCAGCTCTCAACATCTGATGAGAAGATTAAGTTTATGGGCAAAACACGTTGTGAAAATGAAAAGCAGGCTGCTACATTCATCAGAAAGTTGAAAGAACAAAATGTATGTGAATGTTAAAAAAGAAAAATCATTACAAGCTCATTTTGCATCAAGAATGAAATCTTTCCAAGGAGTGGAAAACAGTGACCTGCAGGGCTTGGGTGTCATGGAAGAACATCACTTCTGCACCTGAGTCCTGGCCATGCAAGCAGAGGTGCAGAACCATATATGTCATCTCACAGACCATTTGGATGCTAAGCCTGTATATCTATCATTCCTCAAGACAGAGGCTCAATAGGCTGTTAGACATCACTGTGCCTGTTTGAGGTGTCAGAAGTGGTTTGCTGGAAGTCATTACTACCTATCAGGGCTAACAAAACTACGTTACTGAATGTAACGTCTGTATCTGGCACAATTGTGGTCTAGCACTTTACACCATCAACAAAGAGTAATCTGGAAATCCAAGTGGTAGTTCTGACACTGGTCAGTGACACACAGGGCAGGGTTTTAGCTCTGGCACAGCCTCAGGAGAATACATGCTCATGTGTTTCAGACCTGTTTGAGTTATAGAACTGCTCCTGAAGCTCATGCTGGCTTTATCATTTTGCAGCGTACCTTTGTGAGCCTGTAATCGCAGGCAGAACTCTCAAACGGTTTATAAACTGTCCTGTGAGGACATGGAAAAAGGTATGAATCATAGGAAAGTTTGTATCCTCTGCAGGAACACTTGCAGCGAAAGCCCACAAGTCCCTTGCGCAGCTGCTGTACCCATCAGGTTGCCAATGCCTACGGACCAGGGCACACTGAGCTGCTTTTCTCCAAACTTTTCACTTTTTCAGGACTTACACTAAATGTAGGAAAATAACTTTCAATATTTCATATTCCTGCATTTCTCCTGGTCATTATTGTGACAAAAGCCCTTATCCCGCCACTGCCCTGTGCTGTGTGATTTCAAGGTTGGATGGCCACTCTTTCACCTCTACCTTCCTGTTTCCTCACCTCAGGTGCTCCACATGGGAAAATCTGTCTTTAGGGACAGGAATAAGTATACGGAACAAATGGACGCAGAAAGGAGCTCAGACATTTTTGGGAAGTGGAGCACCTCAGCAGTACAGCCAGGGAATGGAAACATAACTAAGGGAATAGTCGTCGTGTGACTGCCACAGCGGCGCCCGGGGACACTCAGAACAGCGTGTGTGCCCGTGTATGCGCCTGCCTGCCTGCCTGCCAGAAATGGAGTCACAANGGGGCCGGTGGCGCGGCGCGCTCCCGCCGCCAGGTGGCGCTGCCGGCCCGGGCACGGCCCCGGCAGTGCGGGAAGAGGGGGTGAGGGAGGGAGAGGAAGGGAAGGAGGAAGGGAAAGAGGGAGACGAAGGGAAGGAGGGAGGGCAGTAGGGACGCTCCCTCGAATCACCCGCAGCCTTCAGGGCGAAAGGTTTGCTCGGAGCCTGAAGTGGCAGTCCCACAGACCGCATTCCGTGTCACCCACTGGTGACACCCATCAGGGTACGATCCCTGTTTTCCCTCGAACACCTCCCTCTGATGACCTTCATTCACAGGCTGCCTGGGTTTTCACTTGGGTCCTGATAGTTCATTTTGAGCGAGGCATGGAATGACTCAGTGACAGTCCCGAAGACTCCCTGAGGTGGCAATTTCTCTTGGAATAGAAGAATAAACCTTATCCCTGCCCGGTGCCTCATACTAGCCTCTGAAATACACCATGTAGTTCAATAACAGTAGTTTGGCCCTACTAGTAACCAGTCCTCCATAGACAAACATGTTTCTTGGCTCTTCCCTCTGATCATTTAACCTGTGCTGATGGCTCTGAGCTCACATCTCTGCTCAAAGCACATACAGCAGCTTCACAATATCATTTGGAAAGGGCTTACTTCAGTTCAGAGACCTTTGGCATTGAAGGAAGCACACCATTCAGAAGTCCTTCATGGTCCAGACACAATCCCCCAGAATCAGGGACCAGATGCCTGTCCCAGGTCTCAGCAGTCACCAAGCCCAGACAACATTTCATTGCCCACCAGTTTTTTTCAGAGCTCACAGGCATTGCCAGGTAATGTGCTCCACTCCCTTCCCACACACCTCAGCAAAGGGCAGCCCATGACCTTTCCAACCACCATCGGTTAATGTTTATTTTGACCCTTCTAGAGGTGTTTCCAAATTACTTTTGTGGGAGAAACATGGAAAACATGATTTAGGGCAACCCATTGAAGGAACCTCCCCAGGCTGACATTTTTTAAAGTTCCAATCCTCCATCCTGCTTTGCTCTGAGCCTCGGTACAAGTGTGCAGTGCTCATTCTCTCAAGAAAGACAAGGTCCCTGTCCTCAAAACAGCAGCTTAGGAGTTTATCCAAAATGCAACCTCCGCTCTGGAAAACCTGTGACTTCAGAGACAAGTGGGATTTGGACAGGCTAAAAATGCAGTAAGAGCAGCAGATTTTCTTTAGATGTGTGGATTTTGTTGTAGGCTTCATGAGCCAGTGGTAAATGAAAAATGAAGTTATTTTAATAAACATGCACATGTAACCATGGAAGGTGGAGTCAGAAGTTTGGAGTTGACTTCCATTTTAATAGACACAGAAATAACAACAAACTGAGGAAACTTGCTTGTTTGTAAGGCTGCCTGAGCAAAGTCATACAAGTCAGAAAGAGAGTCATCAAACTTAGTTATGCTAAATAATATCCCATTACTCCCTGGATAAATAAGCCTGTCCTCACTGGAGCTATCAAGGAATACAATTCCAGTGAGTTATATGAAATTCTGAACTTGTTTTCTAAACATGTGCTTTTTAGAAGGTAGAAAGTCCATGACATTATTTTTGGCAATACTCTCATTTTCTATAGTTCTGATAAAGCTCAATCTGTGAAATGTTTCTTCAGCTATCTCAAAGCAAGTGTTGACATTACCAAGAAACAAGCACTGCTATTGCAAAAGAAATATATATGGGGGAAAGCCTGGGCTGTAATTACATGCAGTGAAATGGAAGATGCACAGGCAAACATTAAAGTGTTTCTCTTGACTTACTCTGGAACTTAGTCCTTTTGCTGAAGAACTACTGTGGGATTTCAGGCACAAATGAGTCTCAGTGAATTATGAGGCAAAATTTGATTTTGATTAATTATTTGGTAAGTTCTGAAAATTACATACACACTGGGGAAGGCTCCTCGTAACATGCATTTCTCTGGTTTCCATTCCTTGTCGTGCTGCTGTTGGGGATATTGAACACCTCCTGTTGTGGAATCCCTGCCCCGGGAAAAGGACGATGTTGACCAAGCACAGGCAGTGCTGAGATTTATAGAGAAGTAAAGACAACTTCTGATATTAAGCAAAGAAAGCTGAGCTGGATAAAGAGCTTGCTTGAGTAAAATGAAGCTTCCCCCCCTTTCTTTCTTAAGCTTAACAAAAAAGAAAAATGGAAAATCCTCCCTGATTGCATCCAGCTGTTAAAATTTTATGATACCGAGATCCCCAGTTGTCATGACCACTTCATGTAGTTTAATATGCAGTCGTATTCTTTTCAGTTTCATTTTCTTCCCCAACTTTAGTTAATAAAACACCTTTCAGACAGCCTGTTCTTAGCAGTTATAGAGTGCCTGGTCTTCTTTTATAAAGAGGAGAAATGTGTGCAGCTTTAAGAACTAATTCAAATACGCACACCCGGGTCGTTACCTGTGGGATACCTTGGCACATGAGAAAGTTAAACTGTAACCATAATTCCCATTAACATCAGTGAAAGCAACACTGATGTGTTTCCTTGTGTGAAGGAGATGCAGGCTGAACGGCAGCAGTTCTGTTCTGATCACAGTAGACGAGCCCTGCAATAAAAAGGTCAGCCCTCTGCCCCAGCCAAGACTCCCCTTGCCTGTGGATGGCTTTGGGCTCTGGCCCAAAATGAATAAATCTCTGTGAACTCCGGAAATTCAGAGGCAAACCAACACCTCCCGAACTATTGCACATTTATTCTCTGTTCATCTGCAGCAAGCATGGGGGTTATTATCTACACTGGGTCCACAGTTTTAGCTTGGCTTTTCTAAAGGACTTTTTTGCTGCTTGATTGGCATACATAAAATACCCAAGATGAAGGCCATGCCCACATTTGCTTCTTGTGAACGCACTAATATTCTTATTCTGCTGTCACTCCCAGTTCAGTCCTGCCTCACTGGTGTTTGCCCACACCAGCAGCCATGCATGTGGTAGGAGTGTGATTCTCTGTGCCAGGGTAGCATTGACATTGGCATCAGTGGGGAGAAAAGATTTAGAGCTCTTTGTTCGCTGTGGCACACTGGTGTTGCTCTGGCTTGCTACCACTGCTCTTGTATATAGCAAAAAAACCACTGTACATTAAGAAAAAATCGGTAGCTCAAGGATCAGACCATCTGATTTAATTAATCCCAGAAAAGGCATTTCAAATAAGGGAATCCAGAATTATGATTAAGCTGCAAAGGAAATGAAATATGTTATGGGTGAGAGATTTTTGCTGTGCTCTGGATGATGAATGCTTCTTCTTGAGCCTCGGCATCCTTTTGTATGAGTTTTCTGCCTTTGTGGTGTTGAAAATGGTTTGGGGAATCTATTTAATGATGCAGTTTTATGAAAAAGGTAACCACATTTACTGCACTAAATATAAAGCAGTCAGAGGAACTGAAAATAAACTGGTTTGGTTTCCTAAGAGGTAGCACTGATAAACACTTTGGTCAACCAACGCATTTTGTGGACAATGTTTAAGGAAACATTAGCTTTCAACATGCTTAGCTTGAGGAAGCTTTATCTTCCCTATGCCAGTATTTATAGTCACAGTTTAATAGGAAGCCTATAATGATAACATCTTACTGCTTGTCTAATCATCTTTTACTCAGCAAAATATCCAAGTTAATTTGGGACTAGGAAAGGGTGTGGACGCCACAACTGGCTGCAATAGGAGTATGGAAGCTCCTAGTGGCAGCTGGCAGGGATGGGGCTGTGTGCTGTAACACTGCTGCTTGGAGAAATCCTTGAAGTGTTTCTCTGGGGCAAGTCAGCAGCTTCTCTTTTCTGTGCCTGTCTCTCATGTGGTACCAGAAACAGGGAAAGTAGCTTTTTAAATTACAGAGATTTTAAAACACACACACACACAAAAGGCAAAAAAGCCCCCCAGAACAAACCAAAAAAGTAAAGGGAAAGGAACACTTGTGGCATGTGGGGATGTTTTCTGAGAAGGAGTTGAATTCACACAAAGTGTGCCCCTTTATTTAGTAGAGACAGCTAACCTTCTGCTATAAAACCATTACCAGCCTGCCTTTTCCTCTCCTTCCTTGATTCCCTCCTCTTCCCCTCTATGCATTTCACTCCCTCCTCAGTAAACACAGCAAAAAAGAGAACAGAGAAGGAAAAAAGTGGAATTGTCATGACAGCTGTTACCTTCACACAGTTCAGTCCGTGCTTCTCCTTCCCCTGCCGCCATCCTCAGACATAAACTCCATGGACCAGGGAACATCCCCAGCCTAAGGATTGTTGCAGCCTGTCTCCTTCCAGCCCCAAAGGGTTGCCAAGGGCCAACATGAATTTTGTAATTCCCAGGAGTTTGCTTTATTTGCCAGAGGCTGCTCCACTGGCACCCCCCCAGTTTGGGTCTGTATGCAATGACTCTCCTGTGTTTCTCCTAAAGGGCTTCTTTCAGGGAAATGGCTGGGAAGGCAGTAAGCAACACCCGGTGGACTCAGTAGAACTGGCCCTAGTGGACTCTTTTGAACTGAGTAAGTGTAAAGAAAAATTAAATTTTCCCTACCAAGAAAAAAATCAAACAGCAGTGGTATGGTGGGAAGCAGATCCTGTCCTGAAGCATTTAGAGTCAAAAGGAAAAAGGCAGAAAAAACAGTAAGGAGAGATGCAGTGAGAGTCCTGAGGTAATGTGAGTGTGGATGAGATTGGTACCCACATCTCTGAGGTCTCAGGTAAGCTGCTCATCTGCATTCTGGAACTGGTAACAGAACAGTAACTGAGACATCTTGAAGTCACCTCAGGGTTTGTCAGAAAACCCAGCTCTCATGCTCCAAGTGCCCATGCAGTGCTGAGGTGGGAAGAGGGAAGTGAGGGAAAAGAGCAAGAAAGAAATTGTTAAATTAAAGGATGCAAATAAATTTCTTTTTTCTGTTAGGCCAGACTGCGATGACACAACCCTTTGTACAGGCTCTTTCATCTTCTCTGGAAAGGAATTTGCTGTATGTCCCTGTCCCTCTCCAGTGAGAACATGAGGCTGTGATCATTCATGACAGAGAGCATCACTTAATAGCACCAGACTGAGTGAAGCCAAAGCTGGAAGCCTGAGCTGAGGTAGTCACCCCCAAAAAATCCCGAATGCATAGTTAAATCTAGTTTATCAAAACTGTAAGTATACTTACATAGAATGAAAAAGTGCAAGAAATGTCTGCAAATTATGTCACCTTTTTTCTATGATCAGAAGTTACTATGCATGTATGAGTTCCTGCACTCACTGAAGCAAAGAACAGCCCTAGACACATGGCCACCCAGTATTAAAGACAACCAATAATGTAATTCAGCCCACAAATGGAGGGCTGAATCCTACTGGATCTGAGTTTCTTTTGTGTCCAACAAAATTAGGAATTGTGGATATCAAAGAAGAAATGTTGAGTATCCTCGGGGCTTGGTTCATAGCTTTACGGAAAGTCAGACTAAAAAGAAAACAACAAATTAAAATGCCACCAAATTCCTCAGAACAAAGAAAATGGCATCGAAGCAATAGCCTTTCACTTTTACACCCATAAAAGCTGAAATGAGCAGGCACTGAGGTGGTAAGCAGTTCTCATCCTGCCGCCTGTAGCAGGATATACTCTCCTTAGAAACAATAGAAATTGTCTGATTTAGCAGTGTATCTGAACAAATTAGAAATGATAATATGAGTGGGCATTCAGTTTATATAGCTGGAGCTCCGAGACAGAAATACAGGTTATGACAGGTTAATGGGAACTGTGACATTCCCTACACATGTAAATAAACACTGAATTTGAGAACCTCTGTTTTCCCCAAGCACTAGTAAATAAAAGTATAACAGAGACCTCATGTAAAGTACCATATGCTTATAATTATACAAACATTGTAGATCCCCTGTGTGAAATTTCACATCTTTATTGCATCTATTTTAATGTTTACAAAGTTAGCAGTAATTTTTCAGACCAAAATCTATCCTAAACAGGAAAAACAATTTCATACACCATTTTAATTTTCTACACCAGAGCAAATGAAAGCAGAATCACTCTTGCAAACCTCTTCCCTTTCTCCTGATCTATGTGCCGCAGTTTGTTTCCCTGATGTCAGGATGTGCTTTGACACACCAAGAATGCAGGAGTGGCTTCACTCTTCGTGCCCATATATTAAGTTTTTAACTGTGAGCGAGAGACAATATGGTTCTAATCTACGACAGTGACAAAAATGCAGAGAGCTTGCAGAGAAGCAAAGTTGCCACTGGTTTGTGGCAAAATAAAACACTGCAAAAAGCAACAGTGTGGCACAGGGTTAGCCCTGCTCCTTTTCATGACTTTTCTTGTGAAAAGACCAACTGCCAAAAGCAGGAGCAAAATGAAGAGAAATAGGAAAGCCTGACCCACACTGTGGGGCTGCAGAAGCCTCTGCTGAGCCAGAACGCGGGGAACTTGCCTGGAAGAGTCCTGTGGGCTGTGGGACTCTGGGAGAAGTGCAGATCCCTTGCAGGATGCTTGGAAAGTGAAACAACTTTCTTTGGAGGACCACAGTGTGGGAGCTAGTTCAGACTCTCCAGAAGCAGCCCAATTTATTTGGGTATGCTCCTTCATCTCCCATTAGTTCACGTACCGTAGTTTTTGTGGTTAAAAATCTTGGTCAGCCTAGACTTTTGAGGTTTATGTTGACAGTTTGGAGATGGGACAGGCTGAAATAAATAGGTTCAGGAAAAAAAATGTTTTTCTATGTTAAGAAAAAAAATATATTTTACTAATGTGATGGCCCAGGGCAGCTTGGCTAGGAGGGAGGCAGGGAGAGGAGCTGGCATGTTACCCATGAGGGAAGGTCCATCTGGGAAAAGGGAAACAGCACCTGGGTTAAAATACATCTACTGAAAATAAACATTCCTGCAGTATGGAGCACTGAAAACCAACCTTTTCAGCAGCACTGCCGCAAGGAAGCGGAGGTACTAAAAATGTTGAGGCTAAAAGCGATGGGAATTTAATGCTTCAGAACGAGGGCCTTTGAAGGACAAATCCCACTTTCAAAGCCAAGGCTTGTGGGAGCTGGTGTTTTGCTGAACACCAACACCTATGGACTACATGGGCATTTCAGAAAATGTTGTGCTAACTGCTGTGCAGGTAAGAATCACTACCTCCTGATTATGTGGTGTGACCACAACCTTTTTGAAGTATTTTGTGCTAACAGGGAAAAAAGCACATAGTTTGAGTGGGTATATCCTAATAAAGAATTATTTTGATTCACAGAAATACAAATCCTACAATGGATCGTTCATGTTAAAACAAGTCACAACCTAGACGCAAAAAATAAAAAGCTACAAACTGATCAAGTCTGTACTCATGCCCCTTATGCACTACAGTAATCCTTTCAAAAGGCCACAAACCAGAGGTGAAATGAGTGATGCTTAGGTCTCAGCTTGACCACTTGTGCAGGGATGAATTTTAATCTCTGACACTATTCCTCAACATTGCTGCTCATGTTATGGTTATAGCAGGACAAATTTCATTAACCTTACAGGTGAAAAAAAATCACCTTTGATTTGGACTGCTTCTTGACCTTCCAATTTGCCTCCATTGATATTTGTTTTGCCCAGAACAGCAAATTCACAGAAAGAAAAATATGTGAAAAATGTGAAAACTGTGTGTGCTAGTGCAAGGAAATTAATGAAACTGGTTTAAAACTGCATTTTTGCAGTCTCCAAATTGCTTTAGTTTGGAGAAACATATTTGAAATAAAAAAGTTGTTACAAAATATTTATAATGCAATTATAAACTGAAATCTGGCCAACTTTTATTGTTGAGAAAACCGGAAAGGAAATAATTTTAAAATATGTTATTCTTCTTTTCTGGTGGCTGCTATTATTTTACTCTTTTCATTGTTGCTGCCATTATTACGCCCTTTGCCGAGCGCTGAAGGCAGGATCCCAAGTGTTTCACAGGCACTGATTCATTCTCCTGCTGCCCCGTAAAGTGCCCATTCCTGCCTGCAGTTACCAGGTCCAATTCCACAGTTTTCTCAGTAGCAATCAAAACTAGAACTTCCTAAGATGGTTCTATAAATTCAAGTCCCTGGCAATGACCTGACTGTGTAGCTGCATAGGGTGCCACAACTGCTGTATCTCCGCAGTTCCCTGTGCTCTGTCATTCCCTTAAGTGACTGTCTTGGTAATTAGCTGTATTGAACAATGGCATTGTCTTCTGAAATAGCAAGAGGACACCCTGAGCAATCTAATGCTGCGAGAAACTGGCAGGAAAGCAACACTGACTGTTTCTACTGCCTGTGTGCGCTATCATCTGGTAAGCAATGCGGTCTTGGGGTGCTACCAGTGCAGTGTCCCTCAGCCTTCACACTGTCTAAAAGGTCATCAGAGCCAGGAGAAAGCCACCCATTGGCTGCAGAGGGCTTCAGGTCAGGCCCCCGATAAAAAAGTGAGAGTGCAAAGTAGCCATCAAAGTTAATTTTAGAGAAATGCACTAAAACATGCAAAAGCAGCAGGTAGAAATTAAATCAGGCTAATGAAAGTTGCTTTTGAGACCACCCAATCCTTGTAGCTTTGCATTAGTACAAAACCACTTTCCCTTGGGAGAGGAGGAGGCCAAGGGAGGAAAAAGCCAAGAACAAAGAGGGAAGAGGAGAGACAGACTGAGAGACAAAGGCAGGAAGGGAATAGACACTCTGGGAGCAGTGAAGGGACCCTGGAAAGCAGCAGGGTGGGAGTGGGAAAGGACAGCCATGCAGCAGCAGCACTGGGGACCACAAGGAGGGGATGTGGGAAGTGGGAACAATATCAGAAAAGGAAAATAGGACAATGAAATGCAGCAGGAGAGAAAGGAAAGAGCCTGGGGGTCTAGGGTTGGGCAGAAGTTGACAGAGGAGAAACTGGAGCTGGGCAGCTGATTGGAGATAGCTGGCAGGAGTGTGGAATAAGTGAATAGGGCACAAAAGGGGCAGAAGGAAACAAAAAAGTGATGATAAGGCTGTGGGAGTAACTAGGTCATGACTAGAAAAAAATAGTGAAAATGTTAAGTACAGAGCAGAAAGGATGGGAGTGGCAAAGGGGAGAAGAAGTAACAAAAGTGAGGCATTAGAAAAATGAAGCCAAAGGGACAGGAGGAAGGGGGAGGGTCCCAGTGCAGAAAGCAGCTGATGAAATGGGAGGGAAATGGTCAAGAGGGTGTCTGTGAAGCCAGAGTATAGTCAGCAGGAGTGAAAGCACAATAAATAAAAGGGGGTGAACAAACAGGATGGAATGATGTGAGAATTGGTTTTGCAGAACACTTGCTTCATTTCTGCACTGTCACTGATACTCTTTTGTAGCCCTGCCTCTTCACAGTTCATCTGCCAGTACCTCGCAGTACATCTATCCTACTAAAAAGAAGCCAAGGCAATGACCAGCTCCGTTCTCTAATTCTAGCTACATGATGTGTCCCACATCCACATGGTCACATGCAAATGGCCATCGAGGGATAGCCCCTGGCACAAGGCATAACTTGTAACAGGTCTGGGTACCAGCTGGGAAAGTGCTAGTTGGCATGGACCAAAACCACACCTGGGAGCTCTGCAAGCCATGTATGGAGGGTTGCAGGACAGAGTGAGCTGCTGTCCTGGAATTATCTTTTTTCCTAGCAGACATGCAGCCTGGGTCACTTGGAACCCAAGTCCTTCACCTGCTTTGGATATTCCCCTCATGCTCTTCATCTCCCCTAGCATCTCTCCCTAGATGCTGGGGAGAACAGTGGCACTGAGCACCTTACAGGCAAGCTGGAACCTGCCAAGTTAGAAGTCTGCTCCATCTGCCCTGTCAGGGTCTGCCTCATCTCTCTGATGCTGTGTTGCACTGGGAGTGGTGCCAAAAGTCCAGGCATGAGTTTCTCTCTCACTCTCAGTGGAAAATGAGAACAGGAGAGAAAAAGACAAGGAAGTCCAATGTATGACAGCAGCTGATGAAGGAGCATGGTCAGAGATCCCAGATTCAATATGGGGTAAAATCCAAATTTCCTTTATTTATTATGGACCAAGCTTTCACAGCTGAGCACACATGACCTCTTGCTGGAATGAGAGGAAAATCCACTCATGGCAGAGATGACACAGACTGGAGAGGTAGAAAGAACTGGATGAGGAGAGGAGAGGAGAGGAGAGGAGAGGAGAGGTGCTCAGCACAGTGCAAAGAAAAGTCACATTGGGAAATGGAAGAGGGAGCTTTGTGGCAGCCTGCAGCATCAGTGCCTTAGTTCAGATAGGAGGATGAGAAGNAGTCGTCGCGGAGAGGACACAGACCGGAGAGGAGAGGAGAGGAGAGGAGAGTTGCTCAGCACAGTGCAAAGAAAAGTCACATTGGGAAATGGAAGAGGGTGCTTTGTGGCAGCCTGCAGCATCAGTGCCTTAGTTCAGATAGGAGGATGAGAAGGTGAAGAAGAAGTAAGTAATGATCAGGACAGATTGAGTAATCAAGCATGTTACCATGGCTTTGAACCCTGTACAGGTGCTTGAATTAAATCATTGACCCAGCAATCTTATGCTGGAGGATGCACCTCTGAAAAGCCAAATGAAAAGGGCTGGGTGAATACTTGAATCTTTGTACTTGTGCTCCACTGTTGTCTTCTGCATGACCAGTGCAAGGCAAATCTGTGCCCTGATTTGAGGAATCTTTTCTGCTTGCCCCAGGCTGCCCTGATTATCTTGACAGTGCTGCTTGTCCAGTAGAGCCCAGCACTGCCTTTTCCCAGCTCCCAGCCTGGGACTGTATTCTTCTTGGACTGGTCCCCTCTTGATGCCTGATTTGCAGATTTTGAGACAAGGAGAATGGTTCCTGGCTCTTCCTATGCTTTCCCTTCCTTCTCTGATGGGTGGCAGGGCCTGCCTCAAGGATGCTCACTAGTGGGCCCTGGCACATCCCAAGGTGAGACCCTCACTTTCAACCAAATTCTCCTTCTCGAAAGACCCCTGCTTTGTGCCAGGTTCCCGGGCACACAGTCACGGGAATACAGAGACCTCAAGTAAAATCACTGGCATCGCACGAGTCTGCCCACACCCAAAACGGAAGCAACTATAAGGCACCTGAACAGATGAAGGCAGCAGTGGGTCGATGAGAAGAGGTACCCGAGGCGTGGCAGCAAGATGCGCAGCATCTCTCCCCGGCCCTCATTTCCACTTCCCGCGTGGAGTCCACAGCGAGGAGGCAGCGAAGGGACCCCCATGCACCCGACCTCGGCGCGTCCCGCCCCGGCGCGGACCGCCCCGCGGGGGCGGGCTGGGTGCCCCCACAGGGCGGTCCGCGGCGGG